>LPNX010512003.1:932496-943453 GCA_001517045.1 Pseudotsuga menziesii | reverse complement strand
TCAAATACATAATAGAAACATCCCGGAATAAACATCGGGTTACAATATATAAAATACATATAAGAATACATTCCGAAGTTACATATACATCAACAATTTATACTATTTCTATCTATCACCCTGGAGATTCCCAAGCTTCTTATTCACCCACCTGGAAGAATCCAAATGGTTTCATCAAACAAAGAAATAAAAAATTATGCGGGCCTTGCTGAGCTGGAAAAACATGCGTCTAAAGGTTCCTCCAGCACTCAATAAAGAGTGGATTTCAAATCTTCAATAAACCCAATTTCATAAGGAATTTTGCTCCCATCTCCCACAATCATCTCCCTTGCTAGTTCAATGGTGAAATGGCTGAAGGACCATCAGATTTGGATTGACAGTGGACTTCAATTTTCATAGGAAGAATTTCATAAGGTATCGCGCCCATCAATATTTTCTTTGACCACGCTAGTTATCCCAACGAAATGGCTCACATCCATTGATCTAACTATATCTTCATTTGAACTATTGATGAGTGTAGGCTCTACTGTATTTCGATGAATCTAGAAATTCATTTCTCTGTGCACTTTCAATATCTGAAATCAACCTCAATCGTTGATATAGATCAAACCCTCATCTCAACCATTAAAAGATGCAACTCTTTAACGAATTCCACAGATTTCAAAAGTTGTTTTCTATGAGCATGTTGAATCAATGAAATTTTTCTTCGTCGTAGATCTGATTTCGAGTAGATCTCAACCATTGAAAGATGCATCCCTTTAACCAATTCCACAAATTTTAAAATTTATTTTCCATCAGCATGTTGAATCAGTAGAATTCACCTCCACCGTAGATCTGATTCCACCTTTGATCTTGGCCATTTAAAATTGTAGGTCCTACTACATTCCGCCAATCTGAGAAATTTATTTCTCCTCGCATGTTAAAACAACAGAAATATTTAGGACCGTAGATCTTGATCTACCACGAATCTCAACCATCCAAAGATGCAACCTTTACCTAATTTCGCAATCACTCGTTCTAACTTGGTTAACAATAATACTTGTGATATATAAAGACACATAATGAGAGATATATCTGATCTGGAGACAACAATAATTTACCAATGATATTACAACTAATCATCGTATTTTCTATTATAAGCTTAATGATATGTGTCGATTATTAAAAAGAACAAAAATAATGACTAACGCCTTGCTAGGCATTCAATTCTACTTAATTTAACCTTCGAGAGGAAGATTTTCTAGTTTCCCCAATGGCTCACAGTCAAAACAAAAAATAGAGATTAAATGACTCAGGTCATCTTAAAGGATGGATCGATATTGATTTGATCCATTAGATCATGTGAATTCACGAAATTTACAATCTAACTTCCGCGATTTGGATTTCTACGATTTGGTTTCCGCAACAACCTTTCTGCACCGCCGATCCTATGTGGAATATTTCTAGACCGTTGATCTATGAAAAAATGATTGTGCATCATGGGTTTCCAACTTTTTTCAAATTTAAACTTCTATATTTTTGCCTCCACCTTTCTGCTCCTGTATTTCCACTTCCACCCTTGTAGAATGCGGAAATCGGAATGCGGAGTTTCCAACTTTTCATGACCGAAAACTTGCCTTTTTCCGCTTTCTACCCTTCTAATTCTTCCTTTTGCTGCGGAAAATTTCTAGACCGTTTAGTTATATGGAAGCATTCCAATCTATTGATCTAAATTCTGTGGAGAGCAGAAAGCGGGAACTCTAAATTTTTGCAACCAAATTTCTATATTTTCGCTTCCACCTTTTCCTTTCCCTTCCGGTTCGTTGATCTTTTCGGATTCATACCTAGCTGTCGATCTTGTGGAAATCGAAATGTGAGATTCCAACCTTTTTGAAGTTAAACTTTGATATTTATACTTCCACTATTTCTTGACCATGGATTTGTGCCAAATCCTCGATGGCCATTGTATCTTGAGCTACAGAAATCGAAAGTCGGGTTTACCAATTTCCACAATCAAAACTTCTCTTTTCCACTTTTCCACTCTCGATTTTCCATTGGCGGCAAGGATTTGCAGTCGTTGATATTGGGAAAATACTTTTAGGACCACCGATATGAAACTGCAGAAAGTGGAATTCAGGATTCTAAATTTTTCATGACCAAACTTTTATCTTTCCTCTTTTGCTTTTCCGCAATCAAAATGTTTCTAGCACTCTCATGCCATAAAAATTTTAAATTGTATCAAATGGATGTTAAGTCTATGTTTTTTAGTGGAAAAATAAAAGAAGAGGTTTATATTGAACAATCTGAAGGTTTCCTATTATCAGAAAACATAGACTATGTTTGCAAACTAAAAAAGGCACTCTATGGTCTCAAACAAGCTCCAAGGGCCTGGTTTTCAAGGCTAGACAACTGTTTAAAACAACAAGGATTTAAGAGAGGGGTCAATGAAAGTAATCTCTACTTAAAAATAAAAGATGAAAATATGGTCATTGTTGTTGTTTATGTAGATGACATCATATTTGGAAGAAATTTACAAACAATAAGTGTAGACTTTGCTTATGAAATGAAGAAGGAATTCGAAATGTCAATGTTGGGTGAACTAACATTCTTCTTGGGGTTGCAAGTTTACCAAATAGACAATGGAATATTTATCTCTCAAAATAAGTACATCAAATACATGCTTAAAATATTTAATATGGAATACTCCAAACGTGTTAGTTTTCCTATGACCACAGGGTGAAAATTAAGCAAGGACAATGAATCTCGGGAAGTGGATCATACCATGTACAAATCCATGATAGGAATCCTATTCTATGTGATAGATAAAAGACCAGATGTGATGCAAGTTGTAGGCTTAGTTGCTAGGTTCCAGTCAAGCCCCCAAATAAACTCATGTAACTGCAGTAAAAAGAATTTTCAAATATTTGAAAGGTACTATGGAGTATGGGTTATGGTACACAAAGAGTCAAGACTTTATTTTAAAAGCATTTACTAATGCATATTGGGAAGGAAGTGTTGATGATTGAAAAAGTACCAGTGGAGCAGCAATCTTCTTAGGAAATTCTTGGGTTTCATGGTTAAGTAAAAAACAATCCTCCACTTCACTCTCATAGTAGAGGCCGAATATATTGCTGCTGCATCATGTTGCACTTGGGTCATTTGGATGAAGCAGACACTAGAAGACTTACTTGTGAAGTATGAGCACCCAATAATAATAAATTGTGATAATACCAGTGCCATAAACATGTAAAAAAACCCTTTCATGCACTCCAAGAAAAAACACATACCAATAAAATATCACTTCCTAAGAGAACAAGTATCCCAGAAGGTTGTAAAACTAGAGTATGTTAACACAAAAGAACAGGTTGTTGTCATTTTCACCAAGCCACTACCTAAGGAAGCCTTTGAGAATATTAGACAAAATATGGGAGTGATTCCCTTTCAAAATTTATAAAGGAGCAAGCACAATATCAAGGGGAGATATGATGATAGGGGGAGTTGTCAGAAAGAAGGAAGACATGAAATCCTCAATGGCATAACAGGTTATCCTTCGTCATTGTTTTTAAAGGGGGAGAATATTTAGGTATTTCCATCAATTCCGAAGGGGGTTATTGTTGAGAATATAATTTTTCATTGATGTCAAAGGGTTTCACGTATGACAAAGGAATAACCAGCAGTTATGGTAGCAGGATGAATTCAACAATGACATAAAGGAAAGTTAGAATTGAGGAATTAGGGATTCTAAGAGTGAGAGAAAAAGGAGATTGTTTGATTGATCACTGTAAGGATCAATGATGAACCTGTAGGCCTAATTCTATGCAGGTATTAATGGTTGAGATTGTGGTAAGAGAAAATCCACAACTGTGGTTGAGTTTCGCAAGTTAGAGTTGTGAATGAGATAAATTGATAATCATATGCGGTGGAGATAAAGGTGGAATAATATCAATGACTGAAGAATATTCCAATGATAAAAGAGAGAGGAGGATAAAAGGTGAGTCTAGTTGCAAAATTAGAACTATTCTCTAGAAATCAAATTGAGATCAACGACTGAGATCGATCATTAAAATATATCGATGGTGCATAGTGATTTCGCTGGGTGGAGTTGCACGGTTTAAAAAAAATTTGATGTGCACAGAATTTTTATGAAATTTGCTTCATCACATTTGAATTCCATCGTTGATCTGGTGGGGACACAGATCTAATGGTTCTTAATAATTTCACTGATTCAACTAGTAAGGGGTTAACAACAGAGGTTGGATGCATATTTTTTTAATGTAATCCTCTCTATGATATTTGGATTCCACCGTTGATCTAAAGCTGACGGTTCTCATGGATTTCGTAGATTCAACTAGAAGGTGATTTAACGTTCTGGAAGGGAGCAAAGTTTCATTGAGAAATATTTTACTAACAATGTGGATGGTCCAAATCAATCAACAGAAATTACGGAAGTCGATCTTGAGAAGATCGACAGCAATGGATGATTTATGGACAAAGAAAAGGGGAGATCCACGAATCCACATTTGATCATAGATCAATGGTTAGGATTTAATCTACAAGGAAATATACGGAATGATTTTTGCACAAAGAATAGGGGAGATCCACAAATATGCATTAGATTGTAGATTGACGGATAGGAGTGAGCCCAAAAATAAATCAATGCTTCATAAGAAAAGAAAAAGGCGGAAAACAAAAGATCAAGGTCTAGAATAATATGGGTTTCTGCAACCCGAAGTCCGAAAGGAAGAAAGAGGAAGGCGGAAAGCGGAAGACAAGAAATCAAGGTCTAGAATAATATGGGTTTCCATAACCTGAAGTCTGGAAGGAGAAAATCAGAATGTGGAGAATCACGAAAAGACTTTGGGAAATGTCACATTTACGCATTCTGCAACCCGTGATCTGGAAGATCGACGATCAGGAATACATCTGTAAAAGATTGATGGTGCGGAAATATTAGTGTGGAAAGAAGAAATATCAAAATGACATTTTGGAAAAGTCACAAACCTACATTCCTCTATCTGCATCTTATCTCATATCAACGGTCATGGAAGAGCTCGCAGGAGATCAATGGTGTTGAATGTTTGGTGCGGAAATACAACTGCAAAAACCTAAAAAATACATTTTGAGAAATGTCACAGATCCACAATCTGTATTCTGCATCCTATATTAGATATACGGTCAGGAAAAATCCCTAAATAAAATCAATGCCTCAGAATGACTACAGAAATGGAGATTGTGGAAGGTCACTACTAGAATATTAAGCAGCAAATCAAGTAACAGGGAATTAGCTTAGTTTTTTTTGAAGAGGCACGATCAAAGAATGAAATAGTGCAATGGTGAAGAGATGTGTCTGTAGGAAGTGTGATGGTATTTATTGAAAGAATAATTGAAGGAAAGAACTTTTCTATGTGATTGCAAATGGCAGAGTCCAAGAAGTGAATAATAGACTGATAAAATTAGTCCAGGGTGGCATGGTGGCGTTGTGGCAGACTATTAGTCTGCAAAGGGTCTTGTAGCAGACAGAAAACCAGGGTTTTGTTGCATGCTTGTTTGTTGTATAAGGAAGAAACCCAATGTGTTGTAGCATCCCTCTCTGTTGAAGCAAGAAGAAATCCAGGGTGTTGTTGCATCCTTTCTGTAGTAACAGATAAAGCAATTTTGTAGATTCATCTTTTTAATGAGTTTGGATTGGTGGTTTTCTCTTTGAAGTTTCCACGATAATGTTTTGTTTTAACTCGTTTGATTCATTTTGTGTTCTTATTTTAAAATAAAAAAGACAATACAGATTCACCCCGCCCCCCTCTCAGTATTGTAGTATAATCCAACACAGTTTGACTAGTAATTTACCAAAGAATAAAATTAATCTAAATTACAAAATATCCTTCCTCTGTAGTTGAATTAATAGTCTAAGCATATTTATTTTTTAGGATAGTACCGCTTATTTTTACTTAATTGAAGGGTAGGGTATTTCCTAATGCAAGGGAATTTGGCCCAAGCCAACAATGTGAACCTTTGTCACTTTTTGTGGCTTGAGGTTGAACCAACGAGACCTTAAGATCAAGAGAAGTTTGTTTGAATGTTTATTTAACTAGCTAATTATTGTTATATGTATCGTTGTCAATTAAATAGTTTCAATAGGGAATAATTGCTAAATTATAGCTCCCTGTGAGGAGACAAGTCATGCAGTTAGGTTGTTGCAAATTTGTAGGATTTAGTTTGGCTAAAATTGATAAGGGTCATCAAATCATGCGAGAAGTAGTTAATGCTTAGGTTCTTCTTGTTGAAAGGGAAGGTCAAGTTTTTGAGAAAGTAGGGAGAGTTTGAATGTGGGGAAAGACACGGAGGAAAAAAGGAAGAAAATATTTTGTATGCCCTGTACCTGTAGGTCACATTTGACTATCAGAAAACAATAAGAACCATTGGATAAATTTGTGAATGGATTTTAACCATTTTCTTGTGCAAATACGTTGTGATGAGATTGACATTCTCCTTGATCACCTAAAAATCATCGTAGCCTTATTGTTTGTGTATGTAGAGACATTTCATTTATCTGTTCTCTAGATTCTTATATGAGCTTACAGTTACGATAGGGTTTCTTTTAATACAAGATTGGTTCAAAATTTAACTATTACGCATTCAAATATTTTGAAGAAACTTCAGTATATGATTTTTAGGGATTTGGCCCGAAATCTATTCATAGTTTCACTCTGTGATTGAGATTTAGAAGAAATAGTGTGTTTTCTTCATCGTTACAAGTGATTTGGAAGAGATGGTGCGTTTTTCATTATAACAAGCACATGGTGAACTTCGATGGACAAGTGAATTTCATTACTTTAACTTATCTTCTGCAACCAATTTTGGTATCATAGCAGGTTTTGTTTTGCTCAGCGTAATAGAAAGAAGATATCATTGTACACATTGGTAGAGGTCGAGGTCATGGAAGAGGCCAACTAGTATAAAATGCCAAGGTAATAGAGGAAATGAGATAGTTAAGAGCTCATATAGAAGTTGTGGATATGGGAATACAAACATATCTAGTGGCAAGAGATGTGAGTGAGCCTGAAGGTGATGAGCAAGAAGAGGAGGCATCACTTATTGCAGAGACACTTGAGCTGAGGTATTTTCAATTGATTCTAGGAGCCACATCAATACCAAAGCCTAAGTTTCCTACCTATGAGGGGAGCCTTACTGTTGAACACCTCATTGACTGGATTAGTGAACTAGACAAATATTTTGAGTATGTTGAGATTGAGGAGAACAGGAAGGTCAGATTGGAAATGACACGATTGAAAGGGAATGCATCCCTATGGTGGGACAATGTGCAAGCTTAAAGGAGAATAAATAACAAGCCATTGATCAAGAGCTGGGATAGGATGGTGTCCAAGATGAGGGCCAAATTCTTGCCCAAAGATTATCACCTGACTCTCTATAGGAAAATGCAGAATTTGAGGCAAATATTGTTGACTGTGAGAGAGTACACTGAGGATTTTTACAAAGTAAATTTGAGAGTTGGTTATGTAGAGGAATCAACTAAGAATAATGCCAGGTATATAATGGCCTGCGGATGGAGATCCAGGATGAAATCAGTATGATATCACCTAAGACAATGGAAGAGTCCTACCGATGTGCCTTGAGAGTAGAAGAGAAGCTATTGAGGAAGCATAACTTCAATAGAGGAAAAGGTTCAAGCAAAGGAAGAGGGAAAATAGTTGGAAGGGAGAATCCTAGAACTCAAATCACAAGGAGAAAAAAAATAGGGGCAATGACTCAAGAGGAGGAAGACCTTACCAAGGAGGTAGAGGTAGAGGAAGAGGAAAAGGAAAAGAAACTTTCTTTAGATGTTACAACTATAACAAAATGGGTCATAGATCTTTTGAATTCCCAGAGAAGGAAAACGAAGGACGGAGAGGGGCCTATGTAGCTCATAATGAGCAGCAGCAAGAGTAGTTTCTAGTAGCTAAAAATTTACTTGAGACTCGAGAGGCTTTGATGCTAAAGAAAGTCTTGTTGAAATATCAGAAGGAAAGTGCAAAACCTACTCAGAGGAAAGCCTTATTCAGGACTATGTGCAACTTCGAAGGAAAATGTTGCAAGATGGTGATTAATAGTGGGAGCACTGAATACCTTGACAGTAGGATACCTTGTAGGGACATCAAATCCTGGTAACTGAACAATGTGAATTTGATTTGCAAGTAGGTACATATAAAGACAAAATAATATGCGATGTTATGCCCATGGATGTGTGTCATGTTCTTTTAGGGATACCTTGGAAGTTTGACAAGAAATTAGTACACAATGGTAGTAGGAACTATGTCATGTCCCCAACCCTCCGATTGATGAAGAGGACGTGACCAAACACCAATACATCTAGGAAAACAACCCCATGATCATGAACAGACATGAAAACAGTCCCACAAATAGTAACAAGAATAAATGCTGAAATTAAAAGCTCAAACATAATACATAACAGGATGCATAATCCATCATACAAAGATGCATAATTCCTTAAACGCAAATGCATACTAAGATGCATGAAACATACAATGATGCATAGTTATTCAACATTCAGCGGAAGCAAACATAAACATAAACCAGCATTCATGATGTCCATCATTTCTCATGAAACAATAGAGATATTTGCAGAGATGAGACAATCAGAAGTACTTATCTTTTAATGAAGAACTTGCCCCGCAACCAGCTACGTCGCTGCAACGTTCCACCCAACCATAGGCCAGGTGCTCATCAATCTCTCAGCATCACTGCCACCCCCAAGCTGGGCATGATTCCTCAAGGAATAAGGGTCAATGTCGGCTTACACATAGCCAAAGTTTGCCAACACACAGCCAAACCAACACAGTTGGGTTTATTAGGCCATCAAGGAGCTAGGACAAGCTAATGCCAAGCTGGTGGCCTCAACACCAGTCTTCTCATGCATACCTAGCCTCTAATCCCACTCCCAATAGTCCTAATACCAACCACTGCATACCATAGCAAAACAATCCCTTCACAGCTCTGTGAAGAAGGCAAAGACAACCGGGGACAATCCCAAACAAAAGAGGAAACACAGCTCAAGCCACAAGACAACTCAAAGTTGTTCTTGGCCCTAGCATGGCCAAAACAACTCAATAGCAACACAAAACCAGGGTACATCAACAACCCAACTTCATAGTGAAAACGATGGCAACTTCACACAGTCCTAAAACAAAGAACAAGTCAAACAACAGAGGTGGATATCAACAGCCGTCCTACAGCCAACCACCCATAGCACACAACTCCTCAATGAAAACGCTGAAGAAGACTACATAGACAAAAATGGAAAAGATTCGATTCTCAGTCAACCCATGCATGAGGAGAAAGGACGTGGCCAATCGAAATATGGGAAACGACAGCCCATGAACAACAAAGAAAACCACAATGACTCTTCACAATCTGGAAAAACATGGAAGAAACACACATGCACAATCCGAAATGGAAGCAGAATTCGGACTCTCAACAGCATCCCCAAAAGACGTGGGAAGAGCAATAGCAACCCAAATTGCGGTTGCACAAACAACAAGCCTGAATCATGGAGAAAACCATGGCTACTCACATACATAGTAGAATCGTGCCCTTGAGGCCATTCTTCCTGCTCGTTGCATGCACAAACTAAAGAAGAATCCCGACTGGTGCATGAGGAAAAACAGAACGTCTCTCTCTCTGTGTGAGGATCCGAATTCCCCAGACCACATCGTGAAGGTGAAGACCAGGCATGAGAGTAAAAAAGAGCTACCAACCCTGTGTGAGGATGAACAACTCCCTGTGCGTGAGCATGAACCGACCATGGAGAGAATGGCCTCGTGGAGAGTGTTTCTTCTGCCCCACATGAGAGAAGAGGAGAGTCTGCTGGTGGAGTGGGCACATGGGAAAGGACTGACAGTCCTTCCATAGCCACCACTACTCAGCAATAACTACCTCAACTAACAAAATCAAGACATTAAAGAGGTTGGATGAGACAAGGGAAGATGGCAAATCAAACAAGGGTAACACATGGGTTCCCCCCCAGGACCAAGGTTTGACATCCCCCACACCCTTATCCTTTGGAACCATTCCCTTTTCATTTCAACGTTGCACTTCCGTAGCTGGTTGTGGTTTATTTTAATTGATGTGCGTGTTTACATGATGCCGAATTATAATGTGCCAGATAGCACGATATACCATCGGCAACTACCCCTATTGCTGAAACATACACAACCAAATCGATGGTGGGGCTTTTGCCTTTAGCTCCTCACCATGATTAATTACAATATATACATCATGCAAACGGGGTCAAAACCGGGGTGTGACATTCCCCTCCCCCTTGGAATAACACTGTCCTCGGTGTTCCAATACATAGGAATACATATACAATACATATACAATTGCACATCAAAATTTCAAAATTTTGCAGATCTGTCCCACGTTCAATTATTCACTATGAACGTGCAAGACCAAGACCCTTGGCTCCCACAGACTTGTCCTACTTGTTCTTAGCTTCTAGCTTATCCCGAAGCCTAGGAACTTTGCGGCTATTGCCCTCATCATGTTCCCTAATTGGGCAGTCCCGGCGTAAATGATGTCCTCTGCATCCCCAGCATTTCACTGCCTGCTTCATCTTTACCTGCTCAATTTCCTTTGAGTCTTCATGCTTGGATCGTTTCCCAATGGGTCGCTTGGACGAATGTCCCATCACTGATCCACCTTCCTTTCCTTTGCCAATTTCTCCCAAAAGGCTTTTCACCTCCCTTTGCAAACCAATAGAGTCTTGCAAAATCTGGTGGTTCATTTCATTTTGCCTTTTCTATATCTTGAGCATCTCCCCAAGATTTTCTTGGGTCTTGGAAATCATTTGAAGGAGACTTCCAGCTAAGTCCAGCAATTTTTGATCTGATGCCATGATCAATGTGCACCACCTGGTTTCACTTTTATCACCTGTGAAATGCACCATTGAAATTTTGTCAGACCA
>LPNX010512003.1:849706-932242 GCA_001517045.1 Pseudotsuga menziesii | reverse complement strand
TCTTTCACTTCACCGTGAATGCTGGACCAATCTCTCTTGGTCATGACACTTAGTGTCTCTGGTCCATTTCAGACCTCTAAACCATGGAGTCTCTCCACATGGCTTGTCTCAGCTGCTAGGACCTCCACAATCTTACTAGTACCTTTTTCATTACCACTCATTTCGAGCTCTCCAGGACAGTCACATGTCCACATGCACCTTTAGGATGCTCTCATAGTCCTCGCTTCCAGTGATACCTATATCCAAACATTGAATAGATTCACATGTTTAGTTTATTCTCATCATTTTTATCTCTAAAACAAGAGCTTAAAACATCATAACCAAATCATATACACATGTATATTCATAAGCGAAATAATCCAATACTTATCTGTATTGTGCGTTTCCTCGTTCGTCCACAAGATCCTGCTTCGCTTTACAAGCCTTGGGATCGCCTATGGACTTGGATGTTAGGTCATCATGTAGGCCACTCCACAACATCCTTATATATATATATATATATCAGGCACAGTCAAGCCAACCTACAGTTGGGTTTATCAGACCGTCCAGCCAAGCCAATATACAATTGGGTTTATCAGGTTGTTGCCAATCAAGCCAATACACTGCTGGGTTTGTCAGGCTACTCAGCCAAGCCAACTAACAGTTGGGTTTATCAGACTGTGGGTAGTCAAGCCAACATTGTAACATTTCCACAATTTTCACAACATCAAAAATTACACAGTCAAGCCAACCTTCAGTTGGGTTTATCAGACTGTCAACAAATCACCCGTACTTATATCAATAATAACACATACACTTATACCAACAGTAACACACATATCATCATACACTTATATCAACAATACCCCTTACTCCACAACCCCTCACAACAACCATTTACCTTTTACCTTTTACCGTTAGGGTGCAACACCCCACTGCATCTATTTAGCCTGTCAGCACAAGCAATATAAGCAAACTTCATCAGCGTTATTACTCTAAAACTGTAACCATATTTCATATTATCCACTATCAAGTATTGAGACACCAAGAGTGCATCCACTCCCTAGGGTGTAATCAATATTGAAAACCCTTTCATGATCCGACATCGGGAAAGTGTGCACCCCTTTCCGATGTTAGCCATGTAGGCCCTATTCATACTCAAGCAATCGGTCATAATGGATATTAAATCAAAACATGTTCTGCATGTGGAATTTTAATAATTTTGACATGCATATACTCAGCAAGGGTCACAAAACACTTATCCATTTGTCGATGCAGTATGACTTTGTTAAGGAGGAATAGGGGGGCTCCTTCTCTGAGTTAACAGTCCCTCGGTTTTCCATCCCAACTCCTTTTCACATTTCATGTTCACACATGTCTTACTGACATAATTTATGCCATCTCATTCATGTTTCTACCAAACATGTAGTGCAGATGAGACATTTCCAAAATGTCCAATGGCGTTTCACCTGAAACCCATTTCCAAGGGAAAACCTTCCCATGAAGTTTGGCTCTTGCAGGCCATCACACATGATATTCCTACAACGTGCACCCCTAGCACATTCATCAAATAGCCAAACAGTTAATCATTATCTGATAATACAATCCAAACTGATTGTTCCATAACCAAGCAATGACATTGGTAATCAAATTCAATAGGAAATTGCAATTTTGTCTACTACAGAAATTAGTTTGCTTCTAACATAATATGAATACCCACTTACAATGCGTCCTCCTAACACAATCTTATGCAAACCAATAGTGATTAGTAGTCATCAGCAATTTCTTAAATACGAAATTCACAATTCAAATTTAACAACCCATTATGCGTACCAACTAGCTTTACAGCCATAAGACTCTTCTCATAAGGTTTGGCTCTTTCACATGGTAGATTCTGGCATTGGTCAGGATCTTACCTCTCACTTCCATGCTATAAATAATCTACCTGAAACCTGAGCTTCAATCAACCAACACTTGGTAAGTCTGGATGCATATAAACTTCTCATTGTTACAACCATCACTGAAGCATTTTCAGAATTTATAAAATTCAAATACTTCCAGTTGTTAATCACATCGATATTACCAAAACTCATTTACTTCATGCAATCATTATCATACTAACATTTGCAAGGCATAGTCACATCATTCATGCAATTAAATGAAATGTTTAGATACTCCTTACTTCACAAGCGTATCATTTGTACCACCTTGCTCTTCCATAGAGCATTTCTGGCAGCCAATTGATCATGACTATCCTGCATTCATAACAGCCTTTGAAATGGTTCCTGAATTGTCATCAATTCATCATTTCAGTCATTAGTTATTCATAAGATCACATGCACTCATCTCTATGCATGACTACAAGATTCATAAAATCTTTTTAATGTATATACATTCAATGCTACCTTGCATTGATTCAGGGATACTATTCATTAAACACACCATGCATGGCCTAACCATGACTACCTCATATAAGATTCATTACTACAATCAAGATCATCAGTACTTACTTTTCATGGGCTACTAAGCTCAATCAATATATGCAGGCATAACACCTTTCTATATTCAAATATCCACATGGTATGAGGTCTCTTACCTTTACCATTCCATGGAATTGTCATAATCAACTCTTACCTTCATGGGTCATACTTACACCCTTGACATTACTAATTTCATTGGTATCTTGCAGGAGATTGCAGACTTTGCTCACCAACTTTTGATTATGGACTAGTTTCCTTATCCCTTTCTTCATAGGGTTACTGGTCACATTCATCGGCATCAGCAACATACTTAACCATGTCCAGGTTGTCGTTGGTTTTTCCACTAATGCCAACACCAATGCAATAGTTATCATTAGTGGCTCATTATAATTTTCAATATTCTTACCAACATGTAATATCCTATGCATGCAATACATATCCTCATACATTTCAAGTATAAAACTTAGGAAATGTAATTATAATCAACAATATAGGGTTTTAAGGAAACTTCCCTTTTCAAGTCCCACATCCTCGCATGGAACTCCTCTTCCACACAACAGCTGGTTATCCTTCATAGTCCTTGCTACCTCTGGGCATGCAACTTTCCATATTTGTCCATTTGACAGCAGTGGTTGTCATTAGCACTTTGCTGCTCCGTGCTCAGATTCTGGTGACTTTCCCTTGTTCCCTACTGGATAAGCTTTCCAACGCCTATCCACATGCTTCATTCCGACCTTGGGTGTGAAAACCACACCACTTCTAAGAATGAAGATTTTCACTGGTTTTAGGTAAAACACACAATTGTATTTTGGACTACGTGCCAACTTCAGCCACCTGTAAATCCACTAAAAGACAGCTGAAAATCCCACTGGAAAACACTCGAAATCTGCTGGAAAATCCCACTTGAAAATCTCAAATTTTCCTCTGCAGAATCGGCTCTCATTTTGACTATCAGTCCGACATTTCGGCAGTCGAAACAGCTAATTTCCTCCGCTGCTCATCAGTTGTCGGATCCACTAAGCACTATGCATCAGTGATCCGATCTTCTATTTTTTTCCGACATGTCGGATCCGTAGTCATCTAGGCAGTCGCAATGGTGGACGTTCAATCCACTTACTTCATCCGACGTCGCTCATCGGTTGTCCAATGAACTAAAGTTTTCCGACATTTTCTATACTTAGAAAACAATTTAAAATTTTTCTTCTTTCCGTCACTACATCGGCTCCTCAAACAACTATTCTTCCTCGACGTTTCAGTGATCTTCAAAAGATCTCTGCCGAAACTGCGGCTCTGCCTTCAACTAATTTCCATCGAAGCTTTCTCTTCTCTTCTACCGCCACATCGGCTGGTTGATCAACTAACCTTCACCAACGTTTCGGTGATTGAATCCTCTACCTGTCGAACGGCTAGTTCTCTAAGCTTCTGACACTTCGGCAGTACAATCTTCTATTTTTCTCCGATGCATGTGGCCGCATCGGCTACTCAAACAACTAAATTTCACCGACGGCTTCCATACTTAGACGATTTTTTTCAAAATTCGTCTTTCTACTTTCTTCCACTGACGGCATCGAAAGTCCTTTTGGCTAACTGAGCCGGCGTATCGACTGCTCAAATAGCTAACTCCTTTCGATGATCTCAACACTTACTTTTCGTCGCCGCTTGATCGGCTCCATTTCCTTCTTTCTGTCGGCCAAATTGTTCCTTCCGCAGCCGCAACGGCGGAACATCAAACACTATCTACCTCTGATCGATGAACTAATTCTTTGACCAGCATTGGAAGTCCTTTCTCATCGGCAGGCTAGTGATTTTGGCTTCCACAACGGTGGAACATCAAACCACTATCTTTTTTCGATAGCTGACGATTTCTATACTTAGAGAAATTTTCAAACTTTTTTCATGGCGTCGGCGGTCGGAGGCCTTACCCGTCGAACGCGTAGTTGTTTTTCCATCCGCAACGGCAGACGCTCGAACAACTATTTTCTTCCAATGGACATCGAACACTTAGACAATTTTCCCATGATTTTCCTTCAAACTATTCCCATCGAGTGTGCTTACTTCTAGCTCTTCCGCCACATTGAAATTCCGTTCCACTAACTCTTCTGTTACATCAGAAGTCCATTCCACTAACTCTTCCGATGGCTCAAACACTTAGACAAAAAAATTTCAAAAATTCCTTTCCACCTACCCCTCTTCGGATGACCTTCCGACTACACCTTCCGACGTATCGGAGGAGCTTCCCACTTAGTTCTCCGATGACCCGATGAGCTCGGCACTTAGAGAAATTTTTCAACAAAATTTCCTATCATAATTACTGATCTCTAGTGGGAAGAAGGCAACCTGCCTCTGCAAGCTAGTTTCCCATGGCTCTCTGAGGCCCAAGACTGCAATGATGGCTCTGTCACTGCATCTTGGTGGTCCATTCAGGCCCATGCTACAACATGAGCTCTGATACCATGCTGTCACGTCCTCGACCCTCCGACCGGCAAAGAGGATGCGACCAAACACCAATACATCCGGGAAAACAGCCCCATGATCATGAACAGAAATGAAAACAGTCCCATAAATAGTAACAAGAATAAATGCTGAAATTAAAAGCTTAAACATAATACATAGCAGGATGCATAATCCATCATACAAAGATGCATAATTCCTTAAACGCAAATGCATACTAAGATGCATGAAACATACAATGATGCACAGTTATTCAACATTTAGCAGAAGTAAACATAAACATAAACCAGCATTCACCATGTTCATCATTTCTCATGAAACAATAGAGATATTTGCAGAGATGAGACAATCAGAAGTACTTATATTTTAATGAAGAACTCGCCCCGCAACCAGCTACATCGCTGCAACATTCCACCCAACCATAGGCCAGCGTGCTCATCAATCTCTCAGCATCACTGCCACCCCCAAGCTGGGCATGATTCCTCAAGGAATAAGGGTCAATGCCTGCTTACACATAGCCAAGGTTTGCCAACACACATCGAAACCAACACAGTTGGTTTTATCAGGCCATCAAGGAGATAGGATAGGATAATGCCAAGATGGTGGCCTCAACACCAGTCTTCTCATGCATACCCAACCTCTAATCCCACTCCCAACAGTCCTAAGACCAACCACTGCATACCACAGCAAAACAATCCCTTCACAGCTCTGTGAAGAAGGCAAAGACAATCGGGGACAGTCCCAAACAAAAGAGGAAACACAGCTCAAGCCACAAAACAACTCAACAACAACCCAAAACTAGGGTAAATCAACAACCCAACTTCATAGTGAAAACGATGGCAACTTCACACAATCTCGAAACAGAGAAGAAGGCAGACAATAGAGGTGGATATCAATAGCCGTCCTACAGCTAACCACCCATAGCACACAACTCCTCAATGCAAACACTGAAGAAGACTACACAGATAGAAATGGAAAAGATACGATTCTCAGTCAACCCATGCATGAGGAGAAAGGACGTGGCCAATCGAAATCTAGGAAATGATAGCCCATGAACAACAAAGAAAACCATAATGACTCTTCAAAGTCCAGCAAAACATGGAAGAAACACACATGCACAGTCCAAAATGGAAGTAGAATTCGGACTCTCAATAGCATCCCCAAAAGACGTGGGAAGAACAACAGCAACCCAAATCACGGTTGCACAAACAACAAGCCCGAATCGTGGAGAAAACCATGGCTACTCACATACATAGCAGAATCGTGCCCTTGAGGCCATTCTTCCTGCTCGCTGCATGCACAAACCAAAGAAGAATCCCGACTGGTGCGTGAGGAAAAAAAGAATGTCTCTCTCTCTGTGTGAGGATCTGAATTCCCCAGACTACATCATGAAGGTGAAGACCAAGCGTGAGAGTAAAACAGAGCTACCACCCCTACATGAGGATGAACAACTCCCTATGCGTGAGCATGAACTGACCATGGAGAGCATGGCCTCGTGGAGAGTGTTTCTTCTGCCCCACGTGAGAGAAGAGGAGAGTCTGCTGGTGGAGTGGGCACGTGGGCAAGGATTGACAGTCCTTCCACAGCCACCACTACTCAGCAATAACTACCTCAACTAACAAAATCAAGACATTAAAGAGGTTGGATGAGACAAGGGAAGATGGAAAATCAAACAAGGGTAACACATGGGTTCCCCCCCAGGACCAAGGTTTGACATTCCCCACACCCTTATCCTTTGGAATCATGCCCTTTTCATTTCAACGTTGCACTGTCGTAGCTGGTTGTGGTTTATTTTAATTGATGTGCGTGTTTACATGATGCCGAATTATAATGTGCCGGATAGCATGATATACCATCAGCAACTACCCCTATTGCCAAAACATACACAACCAAATCAATGGTGGGGCTTTTGCCTTTAGCTCCTTACCACGATTAATTACAATATATACATCATGCAAACGGGGTCAAAACCGGGGTGTGACAAACTGCTATAGTTTTGATAAGGATGGAATGAAACATGTTTTACTTCCTTTACAAGAAGGTAGTGTAGTAGAGCAGCAAGCAGAAAAATTCTTAATGTTAACTGGGGAAAATTATTTGCAGCAGTTGGAGAAGGAGGAAGTGATCTATGTTGTGATATGAAAGACCAAGGTAGTGATGATGAAAACTACTATTTCATATCTACTTGAAGAAATTCAGGAGTTGGCTGATTTTGGAGACATTCTAGTCGATGATTTTCCAGATGAGTTGCCACCCAAGATAAATATCAGCCATCACATTGACTTCATTCCGGGATCTAGTTTACCCAACAATGCGGCCTATAGGTTGACACCATAGGAGAACGAGGAGGTTATAAATCATGTACAAGGACTGCTAGCCAAATGGCTGATTAATAAAAGTTTAATCCCATGTGCAGTGCTAGTAGTGCTGACCCCAAAGAAAGGTGGTGAATGGAGGATGTGTACGGACTCAAGAGCCATTAATAAAATAACCATCAGATATAGGTTTCCATTTCCTTGGATGGATTAAATAATGGATTGTCTAAGTGGAGCAGCGTACTTTACTAAGATAGATCTAAAAAGTGGATATCATCATATCAAAATTAGAGAGGGTCCGAATGAGTACTGGAAGACATCTTTCAAAACTAATGAAGGGTTGTATGAATGGCTAGTTATTCCATTTGGATTATCAAATGCTCCAAGCACATTCATGATATTAATGAATGAATTACTAAGGGATTTCATAGGTAAATTTGTGATAGTTTACTTGGATAATGTATTGATTCAGTCAGTCAAAAGAAGAGCATCCGAGGCATCTGAGATGTGTCTTGGAAAAGTTGAAGTCAAAGAAATTGTTGGTGAATATCAAGAAGTGTTCATTCATGAAATCTGAATTGGTATATCTGGGATTTGTGATCTTGAAAGATGGTTTGAATATGGATCCGAAGAAGGTGCAAGAAATCCTAGATTGGCCTTCACCCCAAAGCATATTTGAGGTAAGAAGCTTCCATGGCTTAGCAAGATTTTATAGGAAATTCATAAAGAACTTTAGTGGTATTTGTTCTTCGATTGTTGAGACCATTAGAAAGGACAAGAAGCCATTCAAATGGACAGCAAAAGCTGAAAGTAACTTTTAGATGTTAAAGAAAAATATCACTGAGCAGCTCGTGTTGGGGTTACCAGACTTTGGAAATCCTTTTTAAGTTAAATGTGATGCTAGTGGAGTAGACATTGGGGTTTTTCTCATCCAAGAAGACAAACATGTGGCATACTTTAGTAAGAAATTAAATGCATCCAAACAGAAATATTCTTCATATGACAAAGAATTTTATGCTATAGTTCAAGCCTTGAAACATTGGAGGAATTAATTGATGCCTAAGGAATTTGTGTTGTTTTCTGACAACCATGATTTACAGTATATTATGCAGCAATCCAAGTTGAACCTGAAACATGTTAAATGGGTGGATTTCCTACAATGTTTTACCTTTGTGTTGAAGCATATCAGCGAGAAACCCAATTAGGTGGCTGATGCATTGATCAGGAGGCATTTAATTGTACAAGAGAATGAAGTACAAGATCTGGGATTTGAACATATTAGATATTTATATGAAACTGACAATGACTTTCAGTGTGCATACAGAGCTTGTAAAAATCTTGTGGAGGTTGATAGAGAGCTGTGGACAGAGTACATGTTGCAAGATGGTTTACTATTCAAAAATAGTAAACTATCATATTTCAAGGTGTTCAATGAGGGAAAATCTAATTCAAGAAAATCACAATGGAGGAATAGTTGGTCACTTCGGAAGTGATAAGACTTATGGGAAGCTGAGAAACTTCTACTTCTGGCCAAGAATGAGATTTGAGGTTGAGAAATATGTGAGAAGATGTAGGATTTTTCAGCATTCCAAGCAAAGAAGCCAAAACAGAGGTTTATATACACCATTCCATGTTCCTAATAGGCTTTGGGACTCTATAAGTATGGAATTCATTTTGGGTTTACCAAGAACTCAAAAAGGCAATGATTCAATCTTAGTAGTGGTTGATAGGTTTACCAAAATGGAACATTTTATTCCCTATTTTAAGACAAGTGATGCCACTCATATTGTTAACTTGTTCTTTAATGAAGTTGTAAAATTGCATGGGTTTCCTAGAAGTATTGTCTCTGACGGAGATGTGAGGTTCACAGGTCACTTGTGGAGGACATTGTGGAAGAAGCTAGGTACTAAAATGAACTTCAGTTCAGCTTATCATCCACAGTATGATGGTCAGACTGAGGTAGTTAACAGGATTCTAGGTAACATGTTGAGGAGTTTAGTTGGAGAAAATCCAAAACAATGGGATAGAGTGTTGGCACAAGTTGAGTTTGCCTATAATGACTCACCAAACAGAAGCATACGTATGAGCCCATTTTAGATCATGTATGGTATGCATCCTAGAGGAGTGTATGAACTAAGAGATTTGGGACAGTTAGAAAAGAGGAGTGTAGATGGAGAAGATTTTGCAGCTATAATTAGTGGGCTAAAGGAGGAAGTTAGGGAAAGACTATAGAAAAGTAATGCAAAGTACAAAATGAAGGCCGATTTAAAGAGAAGGGAGAAGAACTAGGAGGTAGGAGACCTAGTGTTGGCTTATCTAAGGAAAGAGAGGTTCCCTAAAGGGGAGTATAAAAAACTAAAATTGAAGAAGATCAAAACATGTAGGATTCTTAGAAAATTTGTTGTCAATGCTTATGAGCTGGAAATGCCAGCATGAGTTGGCATATCTCCTATTTTCAATGTTGTTGATATATATCCTTTTAAAGCATATGATACAAGTCAAATTACAGGAGACAAAGATATTGGTGATGATTTGCAGTGGTTGAAGCAGATGCCAGTAGCACAGCAATTGGAAGCATAGGAGATCTTGGACACTAAGGTTGAAAAGAGTATCAGGCAAAAGGACTACTTGGAGTATATGGTAAAGTGGAAAGAACATCATGTAGAGGATTCTACTTGGATGAGTGATGTTGAACTAGAAGCTAAGGGTTTTTTTGTTACTGAACTTTTGAGCAGGTGTTCAATCCTTTTCACCATGGGAGTTTGATGCAAGGGTATTTGGCCCAAGTCAGCAATGTGATCCTTTGTCACATGTTGTGGCTTGAGGTTGAACCAAAGAGACCTTAAGATCAAAAGAAGTATGTTTGAATGTTTATTTAACTAGATAATTATTGTTAGATGTATCACTATCAATTAAAGAAATTGGATAGGGAATAATGGCTAACTTAAAGCTCCCTATGAGGAGACGAAGCCATCTAGTTAGGTTGTTGTGAATCTGTAGGATTTAGTTTGGATAAAATTGGTAAGGGTCCTCAAATCATGCAAGAGGTAGTTAATGGTTAGGTTCTTCTTGGTTGCAAGGGAAGGTCAATTTTTTGGGAGAGTAGGGAGAGTTTGAATGTGGGGGAAGACACAGAGGAAAAAAAGAAGAAAATATTTTGTAAGATCTGTACCTGTAGGGCACATTTGACTGTCAAAAAACAATAAGAATGCGTTGGATAAATTTGTGAATGGATTTTAAGCATTTTCTTGTGAAAATGCGTTGTGATGAGATTGATATTCTCCTTGATAACCTGAAATCCATCATAGCTTTATTGTTTGTGTACGCAGAGACATTTCATTTATCTGTTATCTAGATTCTTATATGATCTTACAGTTACGCTAGGGTTTCTTTTAATCCAAGATTGGTTCAAATTTTAACTATTACACATTCAAATATTTTGAAGAAACTCTAGTGTATGATTTTTAGGTATTTGTCCCAAGATCTATTCATAGTTTAACTCTATGATTGAGATTTTGAAGAAATAGTGTGTTTTCTTCATCGTTACAGGTGTTTTGGAAGATATGGTGTATTTTTCATTGTAATAGGCGTAGGGTGAAGTTCGATAGACAAGTGAATTTCATTGCTTTAACTTATCTTCTGCTACCACTTCCAAAAAATTTAGATCAAAACATGGAATGCAACTATTAGTCCACATTACCTAAAAATAAAGGAGAAAGATAATTACAACTCTACATGAATATATTTCAGTTATCTTGTTTTTTAGGAAACTATCAAAAAAATTAATTCTAAAATAGTGCAAGAGAACTTGTAGAATGACTAATTACATGTCTAAATAAAAAACAAGATTTTCCAAATTAGAAAATATAGAATGGAATCTAAGAAAACTATCTTGAAAATAATAGACTAACATAATCCTATACATTATTCCAAAATCATTTCCATAGTGAAGTTTATATACAACCCCTAAAATAAAAATGTAAAAGTACAACAATTGTTGAAATATTGTAACTTCGAAGAATATTCTAAATGTATTGTATTCTTGTAATCTATCAGAGATGTTTTATTCCTCTGTCGGGATGTTATTATTGTATTCGGTCATCATAGAGTCATGAGGTAAAACCTCCATTGTAAGTCGGGTCAATAGAGTCCTCCAAAATATAATATTATATTGTTTTGTGTCTTTCTAGGTGAAGTCGACCCAGTAAGGAATTCTTATACGTTCCAGGTTTGAAGAAGAACTTACTTTCTATCTCAGCATTAGATAAGAAAGGATATAGGGTTTCATTTATAGATGGACAAGTACTTATGTCTCCCAAAGTAAAATCAATTGAAGATGCAGTTGTCATTGGTGAAGAAGAAGGAGGATTATATAAACTCAAGGGACATTCGGAAACAACCATTTTTCATGAGACCATTAGCCCAAGTGAATTAGGGCATTGGAGGCTTGCTCACATCAACTACGAATCACTACCCCATGTGAGAAAAGCAACAATAGGTTTACCATATTTGAAGATAGATCATGAAGGCACTTGCAAAGGATGTGCAAGAGGAAATATTATCAAGATTCAATTTCTGAAGAGTGAAACAAAGACTAAAGGTACATTGGAATTAATTCATTTAGATGTATGTGGTCCAATTCCCTCCACATATTTGAGTGGTTACGAATATTATGTTACATTTATTAATGACTATTCAAGAAATACATGGATATATTTCTTGAAAACAAAGGATCAAGTATTCGAAAAATTCAAGGAATTCAAAGCCTTGATAGAGAATCATTCAGAAAGAAGAATCAAGACACACAGAACATACAATGGTGGAGAATATACTTCAAAAGAGTTTGAAGCCTTTTGTAAAGGAGCTGGAATCAAGAGGGAACTAACCACTCCCTACAATACTCAACAGAATGGTGTTGTGGAAAGAAAGAATAGGACCATTGTGGAAGAAGTGAAGACAATGATACATGATCAAGATCTTCCTATGCATCTATGGACTTAAGCAGCAAGAAAAACAGTTTATGTACAAATTAGATTATCAAATAGTGCCCTTGGATTCAAGATTCCTAAAGAGATATTCACAGGAAAGAATCCTGAAGTGAGTCACCTCAAGATATTTGGTTTCCCAGTATATGTTCACATACCAAAAGAAAAGAGAACCAAGTTGGACCCTTTCAAAAAGAAGGGAATATTTGTTGGATACTATGAAGTCTCCAAATCCTTTAGAATATACATTCCAGGATTCCATCACATGGAGATTAGTAGGGATGTAACATTTGAGGATGAAGAAGCTCTAAAGAGATACATAAAGTGCCATCACGAAGAAGTATATAAATAAGATCTACCCTCCCAGAAATGTAGAAGTTGCACCCTCCCTTGAAAATGAAACAATAGAGGGCCATGATATGCTAGAACCTCAAGAACCTCCTACTATGAATATATCACGAAAGATAAAGTCTTCTTGGGTAAGATAAATTATACAAGAAATAGAGAAGTATGGAGCTTCGGAAGGCTCCACAAGATTCAACAAGAGATCAAATCCATTTTCTAGATATGTAGCTTTCATATGTGATCTTGTAGATCAAGAACCTTCCAGTTATGAAGAAGCTATGCAGAAGAAAGAATGGCTAGAATAAATGATGGAATAATACCAATCAATAATGAAGAATGATGTTTGGGATATAGTTCCCAAACCAAAAGGCAAGATTGTTGTATCTTCCAAGTGGATCTACAAGATAAAGCATGTAGGTCACGGAAGTATTGAAAAATACAAATCAAGGTTTGTGACTAGAGGATTCTCTCAGAAAGAGGGAATTGATTATGAAGAGACATTTTAGCTACTAGCAAGGTACACTTACATTAGAACCATCATGGCACTTGCATCCGTGATGAAGTGGAGTTTACACCATTACAACCTTCCTAAATGGTGTTATTGAGGAAGAAGTGTACATAGAACAGCCACAAGGATTTGAAGTGGAAGATAGGTGGACTCATGTATGTAAGTTGAAGAAGGATCTATATGGACTGAAGCAAGATCCTAGATCTTGGTATGGAAGGATAAATAGATTTTTTACGAGATTGGGCTTTACCAAAAGTAAAGCCAAACCTAACCTTTACTTTGAGGTTATGGATTATGAACATGTCATATTATTATTATTGTATGTGGATGATTTATTTCTAACAAGAAATAAGAAATAGATTGTAGAGTGCAAGAAGAAACTCGTTGAAGAATTTGAGATGAAAGACCTTGGGTTGATGAACTATTTTCTAGGTCTTGAAGTATGGTAGAGCTCAAAAGGAATATTTCTCAACCAGAGAAAGTATGCTATGGAAATATTAAAAATATTTGATATGTTGGATTATAAAGCCATTGCCACACCCATGGATACCAGCCTGAAGTTGTTATCTGATGAATTATCAGATTTAGTGGATGTGACTCAGTATAGACAGCTTATTGAGTCATTGATGTATCTGATGAATACCAGGCTAGATATATGCTTTGTTGTGAACACCCTGATTCAGTATCTATTTAAACCTATATGTGTTCACCTAATAGTTGCAAAGCATGTGAGGAGGTACCTAAAAGGTACGATAGACTTTGGTCTATACTATGTTGGAGATCATGACTACAGATTGTATGGTTATACAGATGCAGATTGAGATAGAAGTGCCTCAAACGAGAAGAGAACCTCAAGTGGATGTTATTGTCTGGGATTTGCCATGATCTCAGGGTTTAGTAGGTAGCAGTCCAGCATTGCTCTCACCGCAGCTGACGTATAGTATATAGCAGCTTGTTCTACTAGTTGTGCATCCATATGAATTCAAAAGCTGATGTCAGGTCTATTTGACCTGAATTTGGATACCACGGTGATTCTATGTGACAACTAGAGTTGTATAAAGATGAAGGAGAACCCAGTGTTCCATGAAAAATCAAATGACATAGAGATTCGGTATTTTTACATATGGGATATGGTACAAAAGGGAGCTATAAATATCTAGAATGTGAGTACTGATGAGAAAGTTGTTGATGTGTTGACTAAGCCTCTGTAGCAGGGATTTCTCCCTTACTACAGAGCAGGAATGGCTACCTTCCATCTATATGACGGAAGGGTAGGGTTCTTGGTGGTGGTGCAAGAAAAATGAAAGGAAATGAAATAGAACAGAAATAAAAACCCCTCTGCACACAAGGTTATGGGTTAAGCTCCAAGACCCTGCATACAACTGTTAGAAAACCCAAAGACCTATAAGCAAACAATGGACACCTGCAAGAACATGTTAGGCAATAAAACTGCAAGTAAAGATATGTTAGAAAAACTAAAATAAACACAACATGAAACAAAAAGTATACCTTCTATGGGTGGAAATGGGCCACCATGCCCTAGCTTGGGAGAGAACCTCTCTTGAGAATGGGGGAGCTATGGCTCAATGGGAGAATGGATGAGAGGGAGGGTGAATGGATTGAGAGGCAAATGGTCTCAAGGCACTCACTCAGGAAGCATAACAATATGCAAAGAAGGAATGTTTTGAGAGTGACCCCCACCCCTCTATTTATAGCTTTTTTAGGGTTCTAAGCCCCTGGTTAGGGCTTTAGCCCCTCTTTTGATATTTTAGCCCCTTTCACTCAATCTTTAGCTCTTTTGGGGATTTTAGGATCCTTTGAGGGGTTTTAGCCCCTTTTTGGAGGCTTTAGCCCCTATGAGAGCTATTTTGGCTCTTTTTAGGGGATTTTAAGCCCTTTTACATATTTTTGAGCCTTTTTGAGGGTGTGGGGGTCAAATGGGGTCAAATGAGGGTCATGTGTGGGTGTCCTTAGTTGGTGTAGGCCATGTGGAGCTGAGTGAGGGATTTTTTGGGTTAACAGCCTCTATCTCGAATAAAGTTTGAATACTTTCATGACAAGCTTGGCATGGTTTGAAAGGACCTTCCTCGTAAGGAGGAGCAATGATGATGATGTTGTATACCTTCCTCGTAAGGAGGAGCAGAAATGATGATGTTGTAGACATTCCTAGTAAGGGGGTGCAGTGATGATGATTTTGTAGACCCTCCTCAAAAGGCGGAGCAGGTTGATGATGTTGCAGACCCTCCTCGAAAGGGGTAGCATGTTGATGATGTTGCAGTGGGATTGTATCATCCCTGGACATTAGTCCTAAAGTGATCCATAGAATTCTGTCTCAATGTTGCAGTGGCATTGTATCATCCCTAGACATTAGTCCTAAAGTGATCTTTAAACTTTTGTCTTTGTGTTGTAGTGGGATTATATCATCCCTAGACATTGGTCCTAAAGTCATCTATAAACTTCTATCTCCTTGTTGCAGTTGGATTGTATCATCCTTGGACATTAGTCCTAAAGTGATCCATAGACTTTTGTCTCTGTGTTGCAGTGGGATTGTATCATCCCTATAAATCAGTCCTAAAGTGATCTACAGAATTTTGTCTCTATGTTCTGGTAGGATTGCATCATCCTTGGACTTAATTCCTAAAGTGATAGGGGTTGATCTTCCCATAATTGGATCCGCATTCTTTTGTCTCCATGAGGTGGTAGGATTGCATCATCTTTGGACTTATGTCCTAATGTGATAGGGATTGATCATCTCATAACTGGATACACATACTTTTGTCTTTGTGATGTGGATAGGATTGTATCATCCTTGGACTTATGTCCTAAAGTGAAATGAATTGATCATCCCGTAATTGGATCATGTGTGTTGCAGGTTATGTTGTTGATAATGATGATATTGTTGATCGAAATATCAAGTGTTGTTGCATATGATGATGTTGTTGATTGAAATATCAAGTGTTATTGCAAATGATCGAGTGATCGAGTGTTGCAGAAGATGAAGATCGAAGATGAAGACTCAGTGTTGTAGAAGATGATGCTCCAGTACTGAAGATGTTGAATATGTTCCAGTTGCTAAAGATTGTTGAAAACTTCCTATGATGTATATATGTATCACCTTGATGTTGTTTAAGATTCTCTTTCCCCTTGCTCCTATAGTTGATGTTGTTGTTGTAAGTAGATACCCTTCTCGTTAAGGGGGAGTGTTGAAATATTGTAACTTTGAAGAATATTCTAAATGTATTTTATTGTTGTAATCTATCAAAGATGTTTTATTCCTCTGCTAGGACACTTTTATTGTATTTGGTAATCATAGAGTCATGAGGTAAAACCTATGTTGTAAGTTGGGTCAATAGAACCCTCCAGAATATAATATTATATTTTTTTGTGTCTTCCTAGGTGAAGTCGGCCCAGTAAGTTTGTTGGGGCCAACTTGTTAGGGAAAAATTCAATTGAAAGATAAAGTATAAATAGTGGAGGTGTGTTCCTCATTTGAACACACACACTCACTTGTGTATAGTGCATAGGAGAGAGAGAGAGAGAGAGAGAGAGAGAGAGAGAGAGAGAGAGAGAGATGTATGCAAGGAGAAGGAGCACCTATTTGGGGTCTTATATTTGTACTTTTGATACATCTATATAGATGAATTTTTTCCTGGGTTTTCTTCCCCTAGAGGGTTTCCCAAGATAAATCTGTGTATGTCTTATGATTGTGTTTCTTTCAGTGATCATGCATGTGCTATTGTTGTGAAATTGAATTGAATACTAATGATATCTAGCTTAGCATATGGAATCTTAACAACAATTAGAAATTATTAATCTCGATAGTGAATGTCTCCTGGATAGGGACTATGAACAACATGTTGATTAAGTTGTCATTGATGTCAATTGTTGAGTCCTTGGTGCCCCTTGTGGATACCATGACAGTTAGTGTTTAGTTTGTCATCATTTGTGTCATAGGAGCCCTTTCGACCTTGTCCAAGACCATGATTAAAGCTCTTGGAGGCATTGGAACAATGGAAAAACACTAGTTACCCATTGACTTGGTCAAGTTACCCTAAGTTGTATCTTAGTCACATTTGAGTCCATTGTCAATTTCCCTGATCCTGGTTGATATTTGGTTACTCGTCTTTGTGCTGCTTTTTATACTTGTACTCGTTTTGGTCTCTTGATTGGTTGTTGGATTGATGATGTGGCTCATGTGTGTAAGATCCTTAATGTGTTGATGTTGGATCCCATTTCTTGCATTGGATGGTCTTGATGTTCTTGAGTTCTTGTGGGTTCCTTGAGTACATAGGCTTAGATCTTGATCCTCTTGCATGTGGAGACTTGGGCCTTGGAACCCACACTTATGGTGGTATGTTGGAACCCATTTTTATGGGTTCCTCGGTGTCCTTGGAATTTTGGGTCTTGAACCCACACATATGGTGTTTTGATGGCCCTTGGACATTATATGGTCATTGGCATGTTGTATCCTTGTGATCATGCATATGAATCCCATAAGTTCTTGAAAACTAGTGGTGAGGTCTTTGTACCCTTATTTTGAGGTGTTGGTACTCTTATTGCACTGAAGATATATAGTGGAACCATTGGATATGTTTTTAATGATATGGAGACCTTGAATATGATGATGATATTCTTGAAAAAGTCTCTGTTCCCACTTGATTGGTGGTGTTGGGCTCCTTGATACCCTTGATATGATGAGTATATGGTGGATCCCTCCTCCTTTGTGATGTAAATTATGTGGATGTGAAGACCATAAAATCCCTCATTCCTTTAATGATGTCCATTGAATCCTTTGACCTTGAAACTTATGCATAAGGTAACATGGTCATTGACACCTTTATGTGTGGAATCTTTGAAGTTCTAAACAAATTAAAGAATTTAAGGGTATTAGACCAATAATTTGTAAATAACCCCATCATATGGAAATAGTCCTTGTAAATCTATTTTCATTGATATGTGGAGCATATTCTAACTCCTTACAGTTGAAGAGATATGAGTTTTTTAAGTTGGTGTACTCCACCATTTTGGGTCAGGTGACCAAACAAAAGAGAATTTAATTATTTGTAATTTTGAATTGCATGTTGGCCCAGTTTGAGGTACTAACTTTCCTCCACAGCCTATATAAATAGAATATCAAACATTTCATTTGTTAATAAATCAAGTCTCTCTTTGGTATTTCGCAACTCTTGGAGAAAAGTCCTAAACTTTGTGGAGAAGAAATTTTTGGGCATCTTTGAGGATTGAAGAGATTCATTAATGGCATAACTTTCTCATACAGAATCGAAATTACAAAATTTGTAGATCATTGGAAATCTTGTTGAGAGGGATATGTGATGGCATGATATAGAGTTTATTTTGATTTGTCTATTGTTTATTCATATTGTGATCTTTAAAAGGGTATGGATCATGAGTATGGGTTTCTCTTGTGATGGAAAATGTCTCTCATGGATAGAGTTCATCTTTGATCTTAGTATGTCAGCCTATATATTCGTATATATATTTGAATTCATTGTCCATTGATATGGTATGGAGGTTATGATGATGGTTATCTTTGAATATATCTTGATGTAATATTTATATAGATATTGATTATTATCTTGGATATTATTGGCATAGATTTTGGTTTTTATCTTGGTTGTTGTATAGTGTAGTATTGAATGAGAAGTTGACATGTAAGTAATATATCTTGTGAGTGATTTCTTTGATCAACCCAAGTGTTCTCTTTGAAAACTTGTTTAGTGTTGCAAGTGTTGATCATTGTGTCTTTGACCTAAGTGGATCTGGACTATTATTGACTGTTAATAACAACCTTTGATAGTATTGTAAGTGACTATTTGCTTGAAATTTGTTTGATTTGTTGACTTGATTTGAGTGGGGTGAAAATTCCTTTTGTCTCTAAGACTTTATGAGATTGACTAAGTTTGGAATAGTATGTAAAGTCTTTTATCTTATTGGATGAGGTTAGTTGGTTGAGGTATATCATGTTTAATTTTCAAGTATTCCTTGACTGTGATTGAGGTTGGTTGTGGTGTCATTGAGGTAAGTGTGAGTGGACAAAGTTTGGTTGACTGTATGTGAATTATCTTGGTTGCTCAAATGTGTCTCTTACTTGATGAATTAGGCCAAGTAGGAAGGGTTGGTTGACTATTAGAGAACTTGATTAGATTAACAAAATTATATGATTGATTTGGCACAGGTACAAAAGTAGCTTGGTACAGGTTGGTTCAATTGAGCAGGATTGGCACAAGTTTCCTTATGTGCAATTGGTCTGACTCGGAATGGTTGAGTTCTATGAGCATGTTGTTTGACTGAGGTGGACTGAGTTTGGTGTGCATTTGGTTAGACTCATATTAACTGATTCAGTTGATGTGAGCAACAGATTGATTGGTACAGCTTGATTGGATATGTTGGTTGAACAAGTTGATGAGCAATGTGATACATTAGATAGTTATCAGTTGATGAGTAGCGATCAGAAGATGAGCAGTGGTTAGTAGTGGCATTGGTTTTGCAGTGTGGTACAGATTATGTAGTGTAGTATAGGTGTTTATTAGCAAATTCACGGTATCAATGTTATCGTGGTTCATAAATTTCTATATTCATATCAGGGTGGGAGGATGGGGCAAGGAAAGGAGGTTGTAGCCTCCTTTTGGTAGTAGTCGGATAACTAGGGAGTTGGAGATTCCTTCATGTTGTAGTCTGTAAATCATGGGGTTGTATCCTCCTTCCAATTGTAGCTGGAGAATTGAATTCATTGTAATAAGGGGGTTGTTTCCTCCTTCTAAAATATTGTTGATAGAAAACTATTATTATAAGGCTTCTGGGGTTTTTCCCCAAGGACTTGCGTTTCCACGTAAAAATATTAAGTGCTTTTTTTTGGTATGCTTCTTATGTGATGATGATATGATGATATGTATAATGATAATAATGTACTCTGCATAATATTGAATGAGTTGTTGATGATTGTTAATGTTGAAAAAGTAACAAAATATACACACATTGTTCACCCCCCCTCTCTCAGTGTGCTTGGTGTAACCAACAATTGGTATCAATGTGGGTCCTTCATAGAAATCCTTATCAGATTGAAGGAGATATTTGACAAGCCATGGGGTTCTCAATGAATGGAGTACCATTGTTTTGTGGAAAAAATTACCATTTGGAAAAGAAGAATGAAATTTTATCTTGAGGGAGAATGAATCATATGTGGCAATCAGTTCTTACTGGATATAGTCCTCCAAATAAAGTGAAAACAACAGCTCAGAAAGATGCAAAGAAGAATAATTCATTGGCTATGGAAACCATCCTTGAAGGATTAACAGATCAACAAAAGAAGAAGATAGGAAAGTGCATCTATACTAAGGAACTATGGCTCAAAATAGAACATATATACTCCACTAAAGAACAAGAAGAAGAGGTTATGAAACTTTTGGTTGAATATCTGACAGATCTCCAAAAGGAGAAAATAGGAAAGTACAACTCAATTGAAGAATTGGCGTTCAAAATAAATCATCTAAACTTAGATGAAGAACAAAAAGAAGAAGACAGGCCCATCAAAAGTTTAGTACAAGATCCAGCTAAGTATAAAGGTAATTCCCAATAACAGTTTTTTTGTAATGTTTTTAAAGAGTTATGTTTATCAGGTATGGAAGATAAGAGCCATTTTGAATTCATAAAATTCAATAGTTCAGATTGTGATGAAAATCCTTTCTCTCTGATAAGTTATAGAAATTTATCAAATACTATGGTTCTAGAATAAATTCAAATAGACAATGAAATTACTAATGTTTTGCAAAAACTGAAATTTTTTTTCTGAACAGAACCAAGTATTGCAAGATTAGCTGGACAAACCTAAGAAAAATAATCAAGAATAATATGAGAAGGCCACATAGACTATAATTGATCTAAAAATCCAATTTGAAGCAACAACCAAAATCAAAGAATCCATATCCAAATCTTTGAAAGGTAAACTTGAGAAGTTGGCTACATAAAATGAAAAGCAATTAGAATAAATTGTCAAGCTCAAAATCCAGCTAAGAAAAAAAGGAGAAAGAATTGAAGTGCAAGCTACAAGGAAAAGATAGTGAGATAAGTACCTACAAGACTAAAGAAATATTGGCAGAGAAATTAAGAAGAAAAAGAAACTTTAAATCAAATCCTTTAAGGTAGAGTTATAGAATATGTATCTCACAAACTTTGAATTTGTAAAGCAGCTCCCAGCACTCAGAAAGGAGAATCATGTACTAAAAGGTCAACTTCAAAAATCCCATGAGGACGATATGAATTCAAAAGGATAGTTGGAAGATAGCATCATTGATCTAAATAGACAGGTAGAATAAGTCAATCAAATCGAAGAATAACTAATGAAACAACTCCAAGAAAAGATAGAAATTTGTCAAAAGCAAGCACTGAATATCCTCTCTCGGAAGGAATATTTGGACAAAAAAACTACTCAGTTAAAGACAAATTCAAAGATCAAGAAGAACATAGAAGAAAGTAAAATATCTATGGAAAATGAAGAAATGACTAACATTTATGCACATATTCTCATAATATCCCATGATCATCAAGAATCAAGAGAAGGTACATCACAAAGAAGATTCTTTTCTTAGAGATACCCTATAATGTTCAATGGATATTGTTACAAGTGAAATAACTATGGTCACAAAGTCATTCATTGCAAATATCATGAAAAAATCACTCCAAGAAGAAATCAAGGTGGATTTTACGTTTAGTGTTACAATTGCTATCATTATGGTCATTTCACAAAACATTGCAGGATGCAGGGACAAGTTAAATTTTGGAGAAGAAATCAAGTTCAATCGAATGACATGAACAACCATAAGCCTACTAGAGTATGGAGAATAAAGTTTATAGATTGCACCATTGATCAAAACAGAAATGATAAAAATATTGGGAAAACCCCAATACCATTTTGAAGACTATAAACCAGCGATATTAAGTGTACAAAGAATGCGTAAAAGGATATATGTACCTAATTATCATATTTGATATCTATGATCACACTCTTTTCAGTATTGTACAGTAGTTGGTTCCAGCATTATCCTTGTGATTGAATAAAATTTCATTAAAATATCAACAGTTTCTAATGATAGGGGGAGAAATATTGCCAAAGGATGTTCTTATTTCCATTAATGCAAACAACAACCAAAGTTGAAAAAGGAAGAGAAGTTGATGACAGGAGGAGCATGCCCTGATGGGGAGAATTATTTTGAAAGGATGCTCCCTTTGCCATTAATTCCAAAGGGGGGGAGAAGTTTTGCTGAAAGGGGGAGATTTTTCTGAAGAGGAGATATGGTGTTGTCATCAATGACAAAGGGAAATATTGTTGATTAAGTTTTAATTGATGCCAACAGTGTCTAGTCATTGATGCCAACTATTGAGTCCTTGGTGCCCCTTGTAGAGCCCCTTAGGGTTAGTGTTTAGTTTTTTGTTGTATTTTTCAGAGGGGCCTTTTTTACCTTATCCAAGACAAAGATTGAATCACTTGGAGGCCTTGGAAAAATGGAAAAATCCATGGTTACCCATTGACTTCATCAAGTGCCCCTAATTTATATTTTGGTCCCATTTGAGTCCATTGTCGAGTTCCCTATTTCTGGATGATATTTGGTTACTGGTCTTTGTGATGCTTGTTATGCTTGTACTTGTTTTGGTCTCTTGATTGGTTTTGGATGGATGATGTGGTTCATGTGTGTAAAACCCCTTGATGTGTTGATGTTGGAGCCCATTTCTTGTATTAGATGGTCTTGAGGTTGTTGAGTTCTTGTGGGGTCCTTGAGTCCAAAATCTTAGATCGTGATCCTCTTGCATGTGGAGACTTGGGTCTTGGAAACCAAACTTATGGTGGTATGTTGGAAACCATTCTTATGGGGTCCTTGGTGTCCTTGGAAGTTTCGATCTTGAACCCACACATATGGTGGTTTGATGGCTTTTAGACGCTATATGGTCATTGACATGATGTATCCTTCTGATCATGCATATGAATCCCATAAGGTGTTTCAAACTAGTGGTGAGGTATTTGTACCCCTCTTTTGGGGTGTTGGTACTCATATTGTGGTGAATATATATAGTGGAACCATTGGATATGCTTTTAGTGATAGGAGACCTTGAATATGATGATGATATTCTTGAAAAATTCTTTTTTCCCACTTGATTGGTGGTGTTGGGGTCCTTGATACTCTTGATATGATGAGTATATGGTGGATCCCCCCTCCTTGTTGATGTGAAGTATGTGGATGTGAATTATGCGGATGTGAAGACCATAAAATACCTCATACCTTTAATGATTTCCATTGAATCCTTTGACCTTGGAACTTATGCATAAGGTAACATGGTCTTTGGCACCTTTATGTGTGGAATATTTGAAGTCCTAAACAAATTGAAGAATTTGAGGGTATTAGACCAAGAATTTGAAAATAAACCCATAATAGGGAGATAGTCCTTGTAAATCCATTTATGTTGATATTAGGAGCATATTCTAAATCCTTACAATTTAAGAGATGTGAATTTTTGAAGTTGGTGTACCCCACCTTTTTCGGTTTATTTATTTGTAATTTTGAATCACATGTCAGCCTAGCTTGAGGTACTAACTTTCCTCCACGACTTATATAAATAGAATGTCAAACATTTCATTTGTTCATCAATCAGTTATCTCTTTGGTATTCCACAACTCTTGGATAAAAGTGTGAAACTTTGTGGAGGATAAATTTTTTGGCATCTTTGAGGATTAAGGAGATTCACTAAAATTGGCATAACTTTATCATACGGAATCGAAATTACAAAATTCTTAGCTCATTGGAAATCTTGTTGTGAGGGTTATGTTATGACATGATATAGAATTTATTTTGGTTTTTCTATTGTTTCTTCATCTTGTGATATTCAAAAAGGTATGGTTCATGATTCTGGGTTTCTCTTGTGATGACACATGTCTCTCATGGATAGAGTTCATCTTTCATCTTAGTATGTGAGCCTATATATTTGTATATATCTTTGAAGTAATTGAATATGTTATGGATTTTATGGTGATGGTTATCTTATAATATATCTTAATGTGATCTTGATACAGATATTTATGATTATCTTGGATATTGTTGGCCTAGATTTTGGTGTTTATCTTGACTATTATATAGTGTAGTATTGAATGAGAAGTTGACATGTAAGTAATAGATATTGTGAGTGATTTATTTGATCAACCTAAGTGTTTTCTTTGAAAATAGTTTAAAACGTGTTGATCATTGTGTCTCATAACTAAGTGGAGTTGGACTATTATTGATTGTTAATGACAATCTTTGATAGTATTGTAAGTAACTATTTTCTTGTTATTTGTTTGATTTGCTGAATTGATTTGAGTGGAATGAAAAATCCTTTTGTGTCTAAAAGTTTATGAGATTGACTAAGCTTGACATAGTTGGTCAAGTCTTTTACATTCTTGGTTGAGGTTAGTTGGTTGAGGTATATAATGTTTGATTGTCAAGTATTCCTTGACTATGATTGAGGTTGGTTGTGGTGTCATTGATTTGAGTGTGATTGGAAAAATTTTGGTTAACCATATGTGAAGTGTCTTGGTTGTTAAAGTGTGTCTCTTAATTGATAAACTAGGCCAAATAAGAAGGGTTGGTTAACTGTCAGAGCACTTGATTAGATTAACACAACTATATGATTGATTTGGCACAGGTACACAAGAATCTTGGTATAGGTTGGTCCAATTGAGAAGGATTGGCACAAGTTTCCTTATGTGTAGTTGGTCTAACTCAAAATTGATGAGTTGTATGAGCAGTTGGTTTGACTTAGGCCCGACTGAGTTTGGTCTGCAGTTGGTTAGACTCAGATTGGTTGAGTCAGTTGATGTGAGCAATAGGTTTATTAGTATGGCTTTATTGGACAGGTTTATTGTACATGTTGATGAGCAGTGTGATACAGTGAACAAAGATCATTTGATGAGTAGTGATCAGATGGTGAGCAGTGGTTAGTATTGGCAGTAGTTTTGTCTTGTGGTACATATTGTGCAGTGTAGTACAGGTGTTGATTAGTAGGTCCGGAATATCAGTGTGGTTATGGTTCAGTAGTTTTTATATTCTATAAGGAACTATGGCTCAAAATAGAACATATCTACTCCACTAAAGAATGGGAAGAAGAGGTTATGAAACTTATGGTTGAAGATATTACGGGTATCCAAAAGTAGAAAATAGGAAAGTGCAACTCAATTGAAGAATTTTCGTTGAAAATAAATCAGCTAAACTTAGATGAAGAACAAAAAGCAGAAGAAATCCCCATCAAAAGGTCAGTACAAGATCCAGGTGAGTATGAAGGTAATTCCCCTAAACACTCTGTTTGTAATTCTTTTAAAAAGATATTTTTATCAGGTATAGAAGATAAGAGCCATTTCGAATTCATAGAATGCAATACTTCATATTCTGATGAAAATCCTTGCTCTGTGATAAGTGATATAAATTTAGCAGATACTATGGTTCTAGATGAAATTCAAATAGACATTGAAATTACTAATGTTTTGCAAGAAGTGAAAATTATTTGTGAACAGAACCAAGTATTTCAAGAGCAATTAGACAAATCTAGGAAAAATAATCAATAAGAATCAAAGAAGACCACACAGACTATAATTGATCTAAAAATCCAAGTCAAGGAAACTACCAAAATCAAAGAATCCATATCAAACTCTTTGAAAGATAAACTTGAGAAGTCAGCTACAAAAAATGAAAAGCAATCAGAAGAAATTGTCAAGCTCAAATGACAGCTAGAAGATAAAGAGAAAAAATTGAGCTGCATGTTATAAGGCAAGGAAGGTGAGATAAGTACCTACAAGACTAAAGAAATATTGGCAAAGAAATTAAAAAGAAAACAAGAACTTGAAATCAAATCCTTTAAGGTAGAGCTACAAAATATGTGCCTAACAAAGTTTGAATTTGAAAAGGAGCTCTCAGAACTCAGGAAGGAGAATCATGTACTAAAACATCAGTTGCAAAAATTCCATGAGGATGATCAGAATTCAAAAGGACAGATGGAATATAGTAGCATTGATCTAAATAGACAGGTAGAATAAGTCAAACAAATAGAAGAAGATCTAACGAAAGAACTCTAAGAAAAGATAGAAATTTGTCAAAAGCAAGAACTGAAGATCCTCTCTCTAAAGGAAGATCTGGACAAAACAACTACTCATTTAAAGACAAATTCAAAGATCAAGAAGAACAATGAAGAAATTAAAATATCTATGGAAAAGGAAGAAAATACTAAGAGATATACATGTATTCTCTGAAGATCCCATGATCAGAAAGAATCGAGAGAGGTTACATCGCAAAGAATATTATTTTCTCAGAGATACCCTATGATGTTTAATGGCTACTGTTACAAGTTAAATAACTATGGTCACAAATTCATGATCATGAAAAAATGACGCCAAGAATAAATCAAGGTGGGTTTTCCATTGAGTGTTACAATTTCTATCATTATGATCATTTCACAAAACATTGTTGGATACAGGGACAAGTTAAAGTTTGGAGAAGAAATCAAGTTCAATTGAATGACATGAACAACCATCATCCTACTAAAGTATGGAGAATAAATTTTGTAGATTGCACCATTGATCAAAATAGAAATGATGAAAATCTTGGGAAAACCCCAATACCATTTTCAATACTAATGACCAGTGATATAAAGTGTACAAAGAATGTGTAAAAGGATTTATGTACCTGATTATCAAATTTGAGATCAACAATCGCACTCTTTTTAGTATCGTATAGTAGTTGGTTCCAACAGTATCCTTGTGAAAGAGTAAAAGTTCATCAAAATATCAACAGTGTCTAATGATAGGGGGAGCAATATTTCCAAAGGAAGTTCTTTTTTCCATTAATTCAAATAGAAACAAAATATGACAAAGGAATAGAAGTTGATGACATAGGGATCATGTCCCGAAGGGGATTAGTATTGTTAAAGGATGTTCCCTTTTCCATTGATACCAAATGGGGAGAGAAGTTTTGTTGACAAGGGGTGCTTGTTCTGAAGAGGAGTTATGGTGTTGTCATCAATGAAAAATGGGGAGATTGTTGATTAATTTGTCATTGATTCCAATAGTATCTAGCCATTGATGCCAATTGTTGACCCCTCGGTTCCCCTTATGGATCCCCTAAGGGTTAGTGTTTAGTTTTTGGTTGTCTTTGTCATAGGAGCCCTTTTAAACTTATACAATCCCAATATTGAATCCCTTGGAGAACTTGGAACGGTGGAAAAAATACATGTTTACCCATTGAATTTCTAAAGTTTCCCTCGGTTGTATCTTGGTCCCATTTGAGTCCATTGTTGAGTTCCCTGATCCTGATTGATATTTGGTTACTCATATTTGTGATGCTTGTTATGTTTGTACTTATTTTAGTCTCTTGATTGGTTGTTGGATGGATCATGTAGCTCATGTGTGTAAGTCCCTTGATGTGTTGATGTTGGAGCACATTTATTGCATTAGATGGTCTTGAGGTGGTTGAGTTCTTGTGGGGTCCTTGAGTCCCCAAGCTTAGATATTGATCATCTTCCATGTGGAGACTTGGGCCTTGGAACCCACACTTATGGTGGTATGTTGGAACCCATTCTTATGGGGTCCTTGGTGTCCTTAGAAGTTTGGGTATTGAACCCACACATATGATGGTTTGATGGCCCTTGGATGTTATATGATCATTGGCATGTTGTAGCCTTTTGATCATGCATATGAAGACCATAAGGCATCGCAGACTAGTGTTGAGGTCTTTGTACCCCTCTTTTGGGGTGTTGGTACTTTTATTGTGATGAAGATATATAGTGGAACCATTGGATATGTTTTTAATGATATGGAGACATTGAATATGATGATGATATTCTTGAAAAATGTTTGTTCCCATTTGATTGCTAGTGTTGGGGTCCTTGATAGCCTTGATATGATTAGTATATGGTGGATCCCTCCTCCTTATTGATGTGAAGTCTATGGATGTGAATACCATCGAATCCCTCATGCCTTTGACCTTTGACCTTGGAACTTATGCGTAAGGTAACATGGTATTTGGCACCTTTATGTGTGGAATATTTGAAGTCCAAAACAAATTGACTAATTTAATGGTATTAGACCAAGAATTTGAAAATAAACCCATGATATCGATATATTCCTCGTCAATCCATTTCCATTGATATGTGGAGAATATTATACCTCCTTACGGTTGAAGAGATATGAATTATTGAAGTTGGTGTACTCGACCTTTTTGGGTCAGTCGACCAATCAAAAGATAATTTAATTATTTGTATTTTTGAATTGCATGTCAACCTAGTTTGAGGTACTCAATTTCCTCCATGACCTATGTAAATAGAATATCAAACATTTCATTTGTTCATCAATCAAGTCTCTCTTTGGTATTTCGCAACTCTTGGAGAAAAGTGTGAAACTTTCTGAGAAGAAATTTTTGGGCTTCTTTGAGGATTAAAGAGATTCACTAAAATTGGCATAACTTTCTCATACTGAATTACAAAATTCGTAGCTCATTAGAAAGCTGGTTGCAAGGGCTATGTGATCACATGATATAGATTTTATTTTGGTTTGTTTATTGTTTCTTCATCTTGTGATCTTCAAAAAAGTGTGGTTCTTTCTTTTGGGTTTCTTCTTGTGATGGCACATGTCTCTCATGAATAGAGTTCATCTTTGATCTTAGTATGTGAGCCTATATATTGGTATATATATCTGAATTATTTTAATACGTTATGGAGTCTATGGTCATGGTTATATTGGAATATATATTGATGTTACCTTGATATATATCTTGATGATTATCTTGAATATTGTTGGCATAGATTTTGGTGTTTATCTTGATTGTTGTATAGTGCAATGTTGAATGAGAAATTGACATGTAAGTAATAGATATTGTGAGTGATTTCTTTGATAAACCTAAATGTTTTCTTTGAAAACTAGTTTGACAAGTGTTGATCATTCTGTCTTTGACTTGTGGATCTGGACTGTTATTGACTGTTAATGACAACCTTTGACAGTATTGTAACTGACTATTTGCTTCATATTTGTTTGATTTTTTTACTTGATTTGAGTGGAGTGAAAAAACATTTTGTTTCTAAGAGTTTATGAGATTGAATGAGTTTGACATAGTTGGTTAAGTCTTTTATCTTATTGGTTGAGGTATATCATGTTTAATTGTCAAGTATTCATTGACTGTGATTGAGGTTGGTTGTGGTGTCATTGAGTTGAGTGTTATTCATGGAAAATGTTTGGTTGACTGTATGTGAAGTCCCTTGGTTTCTCAAATGTGTCTCTTACTTAATGAACTAGGACAAGTAAGAAGGGTTGGTTGACTGTCAGAGAACTTTATTAGATTAACACAAGTATATGATTGATTTAAAAAAGGTACACAAGCAGCTTGGTACAAGTTGGTTCAATTGAGTAGGATTGGCACAAGTTTCCTTATATGTAGTTTTTCTTACTCAGATTGGTTGAGTTGTATGAGAAGTTGGTTTTACTCATGTGTACTAATTTTTTTGTATAGTTGGTTAGACTCAAATTCAATGGGTAATTTGATGTGAGCAATAGATTGATTGGTACAACTTGATTGGATGGGTTGATTGTACAGGTTGATGAGAAATGCGATACAGTGGATAGTGATCAGTTGATGAGTAGTGATTAGATGATGAGCAGTGGTTAGTAGTGGCAGTGGTTGTGCAGTGTGGTATAGATTGTGCATTTTTGTAGAGGTGTTGATTAGTAGCTCCACAGGATCAGTGCAGTTGTGGTTCAGTAATTTCTATTTTCATATCAGGGTGGTAGGATGGGGAAAGGAAAGGGGGTTGTAGCCTCATTCTGGTTATAGCTATAGAATTAGGGAGTTGGAAATTCCTTCAGGTTGTAGCCTATAAATCATGGGTTTGTAGCATCCTTCCAACTGTAGATGGAGAATTGAAGTCATTGTAATAAGGGGGTTGTTTCCTCCTTCCAATTGTTGTTGGGTTTCCATGTAAAAATTATGTGTACTTCATTTTTATTTTATTCTTAGGTGATGATTATATGATGATATGTATAATGATAATAAAGCAATATACATAATATTAAATGAGATGTTGATGATTGTTAACGTTGAAAGTATAACAAAATCTATACACACTATTCACCTCCCCCCTCTCAGTGTATCCAACATAACCCATATTCTCAAAGACTTATATAGATATTGATTAAAAATAAACAATGTGTCCTAGATAGTGAATATGAACATCCAATATTATCTAAGACATACACACACACACATGTGTGTACATATATATATAGCGAGAGAGAGAGAGAGAGAGAGAGAGAGAGAGAGAGAGAGAGAGAGAGAGAGAGAGATTAAAACAAAAACATAGTCTCCTGGATAGCAAATATGAATATCAAACAATCTCAAATATTTGTGTATACTTGTTTAAAACAATGCCTTCACCTAGTTAAATATAGTTTTAGATGTCAAGGTTCAATATTATTTTTCTAAGTAAGATATTCTATTACTATAGAAAATATGTGCATTTTTAGTTTTAGATATTCTAAGACTATGCATTCAAAATAGTGATGCACAAACCCAAACTATGCTCACAAAATTTATCTTCTAGTGTGACTTGGGAATTAAACTAATATGACAACATGGATCTAAAGTTTACAAAATTCAAGATATCATGCTTGACCGTATTAATCCCTAATGAAAAAATTGGGTAGTATTGGCCTATAAGTCAAACCAGAAACATAACAAATAGAGAGGGTAAGTCCCAAATTATGCTCAAAAATATTTTCTTCCCAAATGGCTTAGAAGATTACAAAATTTAGGATATTTTGGTTGATAGTATTTACCCCTAAAGACAAATTGGTAATTATTGGCCTATAAGAAGAACCAATAACATAAGAAAAACTAAGATAAAAATATTGACATCTTGTGAATATTTCTAACCAACAGAGAAATCATCTTGTCAATCTTTAAGGAGATCATTTACATGCTTTGGTGCTATAGGAATGATTATTGGATATCTTAGTGTATGGGCCTTAATATTTCTCAATAATTGGGAGCATATGTACAGTTGAATTCCCTACATGTAGGTTTGTTTATCCATGTGAAAGCGCAAGTATTCTATATCCCTTCTCATATAAAAAATCAATTACATGTCCTCCTTCATCAAACGCCTATAATTAGTACCCTCACATCAAAGTCGATCCCAATCTTGGGCGAGATTCCTGAATTCGCAAGGTTAATGTGACTAGAATTACTAGAATGGTGACCTTCCTTACAATTAGGAAACATGATCAATTTTGATAGGTTGATTTGTATAGATGTCTCAAGATCTTTCCAAAAAACTTGACAGCTCCAGTGTTTTTATTCTGTTCCAATGCCTGAGTGATTACAAGATACTTCATGTCCACTTGATTGTGTCATTGTAGTTGCACCTCATTTATCACTACCATTTTCTCTTCAATGGATAGAATCCTTTATTCTGAAGTATCCATTAGCTCATCTATTTCCTATTAGGTGTTCTCACTTTCCATCTAAGCCTCATCAATTTCCTCTTCAATGTCCTCACTTTCTAACTTAGTCTCATAAGATTTTTCCTCTTCTTCACACTTGAATCTCCCTCTATTTTGTGCCCATGCCTCATGTTGAGGTCTTCCCCTTTCTCTATATCATTGCATTTTGTGAATGTGACCATGCCTAAATGGTTACAGAGATGGCCAGATAAGTCCACTAGTACACCCAATTGAACCAAATATGAGGCCCATATTTCCCTGAATATTCCATAAATGGGAACATAACCTTGGTTCCATGCCCTCCTAGTGTCATGATGATGAACTCATTTTCCCTTATTTCAGAATTGAAGGAGTGATCCAATATGTCCTTTCTCCAAATCCTTCCCACTTTGGAAGAAACATTGATTTGCATATTGAATTGAATGAGAGGAATCCCTTCCTTAATTACCCCAATCCTTTTGTATATAACTAAGCTTTTGAATGGACGTGCATGGGATGTGTGTTGTTATATCTATTAGAATTTATAATCCTCCCTTGTCCAAAATGCCTATTATATTATATTTTCCTAAATTAGGAGTCATTTAGTTATTATTGGGTCCACTAGTACCATTTGGTACACTTGGCCTAATGGGGCCACATGTACCAGTCACTAGAGTGTGGGGAACATCGATAGAGGCTAAGTGGAACTGACTGCACCTTCATGCAACAGTTTAGGTTCCTCCTAGACCAATCCCTACATTTTAGGAGCCACTAGGAGTGTCAGCACCAACCTCCCTCAGTTGTTGTCAGTTGGGGACTAGTTAAGCTTAGTTATGCTTTAGTTAAACTCAGCTAGATATCCTCTAGTTCAGTTAGTTCCACTTGTGCATGGATGCAAGTGGGAAGGCACTAGTTCTCAACTACTTCTCAACTACCACTGTAGTTATACTAGTTTGATTGATTGTAACTGATTGAGAGACTGAATTAGAAATATGGAGTTAGCCTTTTGAACTTCGATAGTGATTTAGACACTTCTAGTTAGCCATGAAGTCAGTCTTGAATTGGTAGATTCAAATTAATCTCTCATGATTCGAATTCTCCTTTATGTAACATTGTTGTATACTGCTGGGATTAATGAAGTTTATACTATAACTATACTGAGAAATTCTTGTTTGTTTCCTATGAGATTTGTTTTGTTTAGTGGGTATTATTCATTGCTTTTCACTGCAAACAATTAAGAATGTAATAGCATACATTACTTGAAGATCAATGGAATATTTATTCTAACACGGTATCAGAGCCTCCTCAGGTGAGCTTCAAGTATGTCTACTCTCCATTGTACACCATAAGTAGTTGGGTTTCCACAAAATTCCCGTGAGGAGTGACTTGCTTCCTATGAATTCATTCAGAGTGGTGGTGTGGGCATGGAAGACCTTGAAAAAGTGTACATGTTGAGAGGTAAGGCTTGATTCTAACATAGCGTGAATTTTTATTTTTTTTGTAGTGATATTTTTCAGGTACAACTTCATATGGATTTGATATTATTAGTTCCTCTTCTTACTCCATCCACAAGATATTCAGAATGGAAATTGAAGATGATTTCATATCTAAAGAGACAAGGTCTCTATGAGGTATCTATTGGACTTGGTAAAGAGTCTTATGAATATGAGAATGACTAGATAAATTACGGTGATAGAGATTTTGGAAGAATATGTTTGATATTTTCTTCGAGCTTGCGCTACCTTATTGATTCTGTTGAATACCAAATGAATCTCTAGACATAATTGGATAGAACCTTTGGCAACCACAATGAGGATCATTATAGAAATTTGGATAGCACACCCAGCACCACTAGAGATATTTATTCAAAATTTCCATCCTCTACTCTCTCTGATGAAGTTGTTCAAGATGAAGAAGAAGAAGAATCTTCCACACAGTCAATTCAAATTAAAGAAAGTCTCCTTGGAGTGACTCCTTCTCCTGCTGCTCCGAAAGTTTATGAGATCTATGATATCTCATATTCTCATATGGATGATCCATAAGAATACATTTGAATATCTATTATTGAATAAAAACACTTCTTCCATTCTATGCAAACATTCTCCAGTGATTCTTTTTTAAATTATGTGCAAAGTTTGTTAGTGATTGCTTCAAAAAATGAAGAGGAATTCAATTTCTCTCTCTCTAATATTGTTGTTGGTGTAAATATAAGTAATACTTTGGATATTTTGGAAATAATATCAGAGTATAGGAGTGATTCATTCACTCTCATTGATCTAGAGCTTCCAGCAAATTCCTACATGATTGCATGCACTAATACTCGAAATTTTGAAGAAGGAGAAAATTGTGCATCTGCCATCTTAGTGGAGCACACTCTTGGATCTGATACGAACCTATTTGGAACTGATATGATCTTATTTAGATATTTTCTAGTATTATTTGGTTCAATTTTTAATTTTCAAGAGCTTTCAGTCATGCTTGTAGTTGTTCTTATCAATTTTGGTGTGAAGAATCAAGTACCAAAAGTCTCTTTCGAAACTGTTGGTAGTGATTTGATGTCAATATTATTTTATGAGGTTCCTGATAATATATTTTATGAATATTTGGATATTTTGTAAATAATATCATATTTTTGGAGTGATCCATTCACTCTCATTGATCTAGATCTTCCAGCAAATTCCTACATGATTGCATGCACCAATACTCAGAGTTTTGAAGAAGGAGAAAATTTTGCATCTACCATCTCAGTGGAGCACAATCTTGGATCTGATATGCACTTATTTGGATATGATATGATATTTTTTAGATCTTATATTATATTATTCGCTTCAGGTTTTAAGTTTCAATATCTTTCATTAATGCTTGTAGTTGTTCTCGTCAATGTTTGTGTGAAGAATCAAGTACCAAAAGTCTCTTTCAAAATTACTGCTAGTAATTTAATTTAATTTTTCTATCATGAGTTTGCTGATATTATATTTTGTGAATATTTGGATATTTTGGAATAAATATCATGCTTTAGGATTTATCCATTCACTTTCTTTGATCTTGTGCTTCCAGCAAATTCCTACATGATTGCATGCACCAATATTCAGAATTTTGTTAAAAATGGAGAAAATTATGCATCTACCATTTCGGTGGGGCTCTTGGAACCTTTGTTCCATAATCTTGGATCTGATATGACCTTATTCGGTTCGATTTTTAAGTTTCAAGAGCCAACAGTAATACATGTAGTTATTCTCATCAATTTTGGTTTGAAAAATAAAGTACCAAAAATCTCTTTCGAAATTGTTGTTGGTGATTTGATGCCAGTATTCTTTTATGAGTTTGCTGATATTATATTTTATGTATCTTTGGATATTTTGGAAATAATCTCAGATTTTAGGAGTGATCCATTCACTTTCATTGATCTTGAGCTTCTAGGAAATTCCTACATTATTGAATGCACCAATACTCAAAGTTTTGAAGAAGGAGAAAATTATGGATCTACCATATTGGTGAAGCACTTGTATTTGCTCCACACTCCTTGTTTTGATATGAAATTATTTGGATATGATATGAACTGATTTGGATCTGATATGATCTTATTTGGTTCAGGTTTTAAGTTTCAAAAGATTTCAGTAATTCTTGTAGCTATTCTCATCAATTTCGGTGTGAAGAATCAAGTACAACAAGTCTCCTTCAAAATTGTTGTTGGGGATTTGATATCATTCCACACTCTCAAATATTATATGAACTTATTTGGATCTGATATGATCTTATTTGGATCTGATACGATATTATTTGGTTCAATATTTAGGTTCCAAGAGCCTTCATTCATGCTTGTATCTAGTCTCATCAATTTTGGTGTGACAAATCAAGTACCACAAGTCTCCTTCAAACTTGTTGCTGGGGATTTGATGTTAGTTTCCTCTTATGTGTTTTCTGATATTATATTTTGTGAAGAATTGGTCATTTCTGAAGCTATATCAAATTATGGAGCTCAAGAATATGCTCTCCACAGTCCCATGGCTTCTCTACCTATCTATTTGATCAGTTGCTTGGGTGTTCCTCACATGGTTCGAATTCTCAAGAACTTTTTCTCTCTCATCAGTTGATTTCAGTTTCTCTACATGCGTCCAGTTTTCATCTTGCAGGTGTCTATATTTATGAATCAATTGAGCACATTCTTCTTCTTCCAAAGAGGAAGATTCCTCCATACATAATCATTTAGTTTGGATTTAGAGGTCACATGCATAGATTCAGGATGCTGCTGCACAGAAGAACCTGAATATTGCTTGTTGTTGCATAGTGCTGCAAATTGCAACAAAATATTTTGCAAGTTTTTAACTTGTTTTTCATGTTCCTGCTTATCTTGAGGGGGGGGGTTCCCATGAGGTTTTCCCCTATTTCCTCGGTTTATTAAGTAGAATTTTTTATCTTTTAGATTGTATATGGGTGACTTTTGGCCTTGTTTCCAGGGCCCATAGTTGTCCAAGTTATGATTCAAGGGGGGTGTTAGGATTTATAATCCTCCCTTATCCAAACTGTCTATTAGATTATATTTTCCTAACTTAGGAGTCATTTAGTTATTATTGGGTCCACTTGGCCTAATGGGGATGCATGTACCAGTCACTAGAGTGTGGGGAACATCGATATAGGGTAACTGGAACTGATTGCACCTTCATGCATCAATTTAGGAGCCTCCTAGAACGATCCCTACATTTCAAGATCCATTAGGAGTGTCAGCACGAAACTCCTTCAGTTGTTGGTAGTTGGTGACTATTAAATCTTAGTTATGATTCAGTTATATATCCTACAATTTATTTAGCGCCAATTATGCATGGCTACATGTGGGAAGGTGCCAATTCTCACCTACTTATCACCTACCACTGTAGTTAGACTATTTTGATTTATTGTAATTGATTGGGATACTAGATTAGACATCTGGAGCTATCCTTTTGAACTCTGATAGTGATTTAGACACCTCTAGTTAGCCATACAGTCATTCTTGAGTTGGTAGATTTGAATTCATCTCTCATGATTCAAATTCTCCTTTATGTAACATCGTTGTATATTTCTTGGATTAATGAAGTTTATACTGTAGTTATACTGAGAAATTCTTGTATTTTTCTTGTGAGATTTGTTTTATTCAATGGGTATTATTCATTGCTTTTCACTGCAAATACATAATAATCTAATAGCACTCATTGCCTAAATATCAATGGCATATTAGTTCTAACAATATCTATGTATTTACTGTGATGGAATCCCACTTGGCGATTTGGGAAATATTTACTATGTTGGGTTGATGGTCATTGTTAATTATTTTAATGTTGATATATGATGCCAGCCCACTTGGGGAATATCAAGGAATAATATTACTATTTTTTCCATTCATTATTAACAAATCTAATGTTGTTAAATATGAAACACACAATTGCACACCACTTGGTGAATATGAAGGCATAATATTAGTAATGGCAACAAACTAATTTCAAACATTTCATGTAGACAACCATTGAATTGATAGTGTGGCATGTAATCTGTTAAAATGAAGAATCAAATAAATATTTGATTATACATTGTAAAATGCAAGTAAGCTATGATTTAAAACACTGGAATTCAGATATTTGGAATTATTATTTAGATCCACAAAATACAAATTGACATGTGATAGAATCAAGAATCATACTTATGGATTTGAATTGAATCTCAATTTTGTAATTAAAAGCTTCATTTGTGATGTAATAAATCACACTTTTTGAATAAAATGACACAATTTATGAATGAAAATCACACTTTTTTATTATAATGACTCTAAAACGCACTTTTGGAATTAGAAATTGCACATTTCAAACCCATTTTTGCACTTTTTGAACCTAATTTTTCACTTTTGAAAGATTGTTTTGAGGATTTTGAAAGCATGATTTTTCACTTATTTTATCTAGATTCTACTAAATATATCCATATAATTTAATTAAATGGGCATTGGAGGTTTAACTTCCCTTTTTCTTCAAATCTATTTCGTTTATTTATTTAAATGGTTACTGGTCACGAGGCCATCATTTTCCTATCACCATCCTAGGGAGACGATCAAGGTGAGGATCCAAATGTGGGGAAAGAATCTCCAAAGAGGGGCTAACTGGAGTTCTCAACTAGGATCACCTCGAAGATACTCTAGTTGCTAACTAGTGAGGATGATAATACTTTAGACCTTGTGTCATATCCTTATGCGGGGTTGGACTAATAAGGATTTTGTAACAACTTTTTCACCCCAAATGAGCCACCAGATTCCATAGGTAATACTAGATTTATGGTATAATTAATCTTATTGTATTTTATTATCTTAATGAAAATGTAATTTATTGTAATGCTTTCTTTAAATTGTTTTATTAAATTTTTTAATGAAAATGTATAATTATAGTTGTGTACTAGATATTTTTCAAACATTGGCACTTATATTGGGGAGGGGCCTCCCCGGGTACCAAATGAGGAGATGGTTGATCCTGATTAGGAATTGTCTCAGTTGCAGAGACTCGGCATGTGTTATAGCTTGAATGTTATATTTCATTGAGATTTGGAAGATTGTCTATCTACATTGTTGGCTCGACAAGGAGTACACCTTGTACATGTTAAGTAGATCATGTGAGACCCTAGTCTCATAGATATCTTAGCCATATTCCACTTTGTATGGTTACTTTGATGCATCATATCATCCATGCAATCATCCTTTTAGGAAGAATAGGCATGATAATCAATCTTCCTCTACTTCATCTGATCATGAGGTTGGTGATCCTCCTCCTCCACCTTCTCCTTCTCTTCACTGATCCAATCAACCATCATCTCCTCCACCTCCTCCTCTTCCTCCTCACCATAAAAACCAACCACCATCTCATCATAAACACCTATCCAACCCACCACCTTATTTAGCTCAATTAAAGCTCAATCAACCACCCTCTACTCCTTAGATAGTTGACCATCCACCATATTCTACTCCACTCCTCTCACTTATATATAGGATGGTAGAATTGGGTGATATTGATATTCATGGAGATATATAGGATTCTTTTTGTTCTACATTTTTTCCTAGTAGAGGTATTGATTCCTATATCTCTACTGGAAGAGATATCAATGACTCTGGCTATGTTGAGATAGTTACGAATTCCTTTGGTTCTAGAGGTGGACCAACTATCTCATATAATTTATTGGACTTGAGATGCATATTTGGCATGTGTAATGAGTTTGATATTATTATGTCTGTGTGTGTGTAAAAAAAAGAGATGGTGGATCAGTTGTTTGGATTATTGGCTTGATAGAGAGTTCGCCCTATTTGGGACAACAATACCATGAGAGACCTAGATGTTTCTCAAATGTGAATTAGCCTCCAACATGGTATAGGTTATTTTATGTGTCATATCATGGTTATGAATAGGCTACTAGAGAGGTGGAATCCAACAGGGGGCACTAGTTATAATTCATCTAATGAGGGTGGTGATCATCCACCTCCTCCTCATCCTCCTCCATCTTGTCCTCCTTTTTCATAGGTCAACCAATCACTGTCTCTTACACCAAAATACAATCAACCACCCTCTCCTCCACCACATGTCATCTGAACACCCTCTCCTACTCACCCAATTGACCTGCCATAGGTCGACTGACCACCCTCTCCTCCTCACTGTGTTTACCAACCACAGGTCATTCCACCACCCTCTCCTACTCACCCAATTGACCAACCACAAGTCAACTAACCACCTTCTTCTCCTCTCCTAGTCCTCCCACCACCCTATCATCCTCACCTAATCAATCCACCACCCTCTCATCCTCACCTAGTCAACCCATCACCACCTCCCAGTACATCTCATCAAAGTTATATTTTGGATATGATGAGTGGATTGGGTTATATAGATCATTTGGGAGATATGTTTCAGCCATTTTTTCTACATATGTACATGGTGGAGGTAATTATGCCTATGGATCTACTAGATGAGGTATCATTTCCCATTTCTCTAGTCATGGACCTACTAGCACATAGCATATACTGAGCATGTGTAGATATATGACTTTTATAGTTGTCCACTAATGTATATTTGTTATATATTATGGTTCATATAGGTTATGCTTGTTTCATATCGTTTTATATTGACATGTGTTGATGTGTATCATATTGTCGATATTGTTCATGTATATTTCTGTCATTTTGTGTTATGTTGATGTTGTTTGATTTATAAAATGTATTGTGTGTTAGTGATCTAAATTGGATATGTAATATAATATTTGACTATAGTTGAAGATTATTTAATGTCATTTTTTTGCAATAATGATTTAATGTCATTATACGATAACTATCTCTTTTTTTATTTTGATTTATTTAGATGGTTAACTAGTGAAGGTATGATTTTACTATGTTAATAGTTTATTTTGACAAAATTGAAATTTTATTTAAAATAGTCTAGAATTTATAGTACTAAAATTTATATAAATTTTTAATCATAAATTACTTTGGGTTCGACATGGCTTAAATGTATGTATTTTTTAAGGTTGATTAAGTTTGAATTTAATGTTCATTCATGTAGAACAACAGTAAAATATTTCTTTAAAATGATTTCAATGTTTTTGTGTCATTTATTACTTTGTAATTCTCTAAAAAAAGTTATCTTCATATAGAAAAACATATGAGTTGCAGAATGAATAATTTGGTCATATTCTTGTATTAGTTAATTTACAAACAATATAATTTATCAACATTGGATGTTATTATTGTAATTCCACTCTTATATTAACCAGGGCCACATGAAGGCATGTAATCCCTTCTCTTTTAATGGGCATGCATTTTTTAATTGTGAATAAGTGATGTTGTTAATTGTTTGATTACATTGTGACTAAAACATACCAAAAATAGTAAAAATTGTAAAATTCAATGAAGCATAGGATCATCAAGCCCGCAAAATTCAAATGGAGAATTGTAGAAGAGAGAGAAGCAAATTGAGTAAATCAAATCAATAATTCATGAAGAATACAAGAATCATGAGACCAATAATTGGAATAAAATATATATTTCCATTAATCAGTATTAATCCACATATTTAGTAAATAATATGTAATACAATGGTTATACATATAGGATACTTTGAATACCTAATATAATATTCAAATCTACCAACTTGGACTAACTCCAGAGCAAACTCTATGTGGGAAAATCACCACTAGATATCACTAATACAACTCTGGATCACTAAAACAGTTCACAACCAATTAATTGGTGAGGGTAGGTGAGAAAATACACCCTACTTCACCTGAATCATGGAAACTAGCACTAGGATTACTGAGAGTGATCTAATTGATAGGAATTAGAGTATAACTAGACTTAACTGAATACCAAATAGGGTCAACTACTATAAACTGTCGGTGGCACTCAGAGTGGGTTCCTAAATTCTTGGGATTGGTCCCTAGGGAACCTAAACTCATGCAAAGAGGCACAATAAGTGGTAGGTGGCTCCTATGTGTGTTACCCATACAGTAGTGAAGGGATGATGACCTCCTAAGCTAGGGAAAATGTACAAATATATTATGTGGGAAAAGGGAGGATTATTAATCCCAACAAAATTATGTGAATTATCCTATGCTTATATAATAAATATCTATCCATAGCCATACTTTCAATGCGAAAAAAGATAAACTTCTATAATAATATAATAGAAGTAATTTCTTTTAATTGTACTTTGAATATTTTGTAATGTTTTGGGATTAAATTTTTTCAAAAAATATAACACATCTTATTCAAAATGCATAACATTTTTATAAATTTTACACCTCTTCAAATAAAAATGCAATGGTTAAAGCATTCTAAATATACAAAATTTATATCAAAATTGTTTATATTTTTTTTTTTCAAAATATGCACTTAACACGACATTTTAATCTTGTAAATTTTATATCAAAATTATAAAATATTTAAATTGCATATTGTTATCATTAATTCCACAAATTTTAATTCAAGTATATAAATACCGACACCTTTGGCAAGTTATCCCATAAAATGTTAATATACTACTAGAGTTATTTGCCATTATACTTGGCATCTATGTTGATTATAAAAAATGAGGGAAACACTACAGCAAAACCCTGTGATTAGCTTCTCTTTTAGCTTCCTTTTTAGCATCCACTATCACCTTTAGTGTATTTTTCATCATTTTTTTGGACAAAGTGAATGTTTTTCCACGGGGTGGCGCTTTTAATGGCATTATTTGCATCCCTTTTCAAAATTTGGCGCTATTTTGGACGAAAATTAGCCTCCCAATTAGCATCCCAATTAGCATCCCAATTAGCGTCCTAATTAGCATCCCAATTAGCATCCCAATTAGCATACCAATTAGCTTCCCAAGTTAAAATTTGGCACTAATTTGGATGGATCATTAGTGTCCCAATTATCGTCCCAATTAGCATCCAATTTTTTGTCCCATTAGCATCCCAATTGAAAACTTGGTGCTATTTTGGACGATAATTAGCATCCCAATTAACATCCCAATTTATAGTCCCAATTAGCATCACAATTAGCATCACAAATAGCATCCCAATTAACGTCCCAATTATTGTCCAAAGAAGCATCCCATATAATTCCCATAATAGCCTCCAAAAAAACGTCTAGAATAACACTAGGAATTGCACTAGGTTTAGAGGTAGGAATTGTGTTTGGAAAACGTCCGACATAACATCATATTTATTAATGTCAATGTCAGTGATCAATTTAAGTGTCAATGTCAATTATCATGATTCATGTGATAGTACTTTTGGATCTTGATTTATCATAGTGGCACCTAAATCATCGTAATCATGGCATTTTTGGATATTAATCCTAGTGAGGGGTAAATTACCTTAATGCCACCTAAATTGCTCTAATGGGTTTTGAGTGTCCCCAACAACATTTGATAGACCCTAATGGCATATGATTGGCCCTAAAAACATGACGATTATGCATTACGATAATTATGATGGAGTGTATGGATATGATTTGATAAGTATAAGACTATATCATCCATTCCTATGAGGAAGTAGGGTTCCTTGCTCAGTATTATCGCAAGTATATTGATGATTATTACGAAGATGGAAATGATGTTGATTTATTGTATGATGATGATGACGATGTGGATGTCAACAATGATTATGCATGTGGTAGCACTTTTGGATCCTAATTGATTCGAATGGCACCTGAATGTCTATAATGACATCATATCCATTGTCATTCATGCCATTCTCATTGTCATTGTAATCATCATTGTCATTCTCCATGACATTACTAACATTTCCCCATATCCCTTATAATCCTAATAATGAAAAAACTTCAAAGTAGGTGCCAAATTAGGTGGACTTATGAACTATAATAGCATCCCAAATCAATTAAAATTAAATTCTCATTATCATGCTAGGTTGTCTATGTGCAAAATGAGGCATATTCTATTAGGATTGTGATAAAATGGATGCAAATTGAGTATGCTTTAGCATCCCAAATCATATAAGTTTATATTATCCTTGTGCTAGGTTGTCTAGGTGCAAAACTAAGCGCATTTTATCAGGACATCATTAAAGTGGATGAAAATTGCGCCCACTTTAACATCCCAAATCAATTACACTTAAATTCTCCTTGTGCTAGTTTTTCTAGGTGTAAATATAGGGAATTATATTGGGATGGTGCTAAAGTGGACACAAATTGCATCCATTTAGAATCCCAAATCAAGTACATTTAAATTCTCCTTGTGCTAGGTTGTCCAGGTGCAAAACTAGGTGCATTATGCATCCACTCTAGCACCAACTATATGGTCAATTTCAAAATACTAACCCAAAAAAGTATTCTTGGTTGATATGGTTAACAATAACGATGGGGTTAATAACTTCATTTGATGAACAACTAATGACAATGTCAATAATCATGATGATGGTGATGATAAAGACTATGATAAGGATGATAACGGTGACATGAATTATGAATATGATGATAATGACAATGATGAAATGAATGATGAATATGATGATAATGCAAATGATGCCAATGAACTTGATGAATCTTCCCAATTCTTAAAATTCCATCACTTTCATCATCATAATAATTATCTTTGTTTTTTTCCTCTAGTTCATCATCATCATCTAGGTTTCCATTAATGGTGGTGATGATGACGATGTGAATTATGCCAATGAAATTGATGAACCTTCCAAATTCTTAAAATTCCATCATTTTCATCATCATAATAATTATCTTTGTTGTTTTCATCTAGTTCATCATCATCATCTAGGTTTCCATTAATGGTGGTGATGATGACAATGCCGATAATGGTGGTGATGATGATGATGATGATGATGAGAATGATAACGATGAGGATGATGATGTATTTTTAAGAGAAACATAGAAAAAGTAAATTTCAAAATAAACATAGCCATACCAATTTTATAACAAAATCATGTGTAAGGCATGTTTCTTTAGCCCTTAATCCCCTCTTAAGATAATTTAATAATGCTTAATCAAAGCATGTTTCTTAATCATGGTTTAGGAACTTTTGGGTTAAATTGATAAGGCTATTAAAATAAGCTAAATCCCACTAGGTTAATTTCCCTTAGTCCACTATCACTTCCCTACTTGTGGAATCATAACCCCTCATCTCTTCTTCATCCTTCTTCATTTGCAACTATTAGGGGTTATTAAATAATGCCAAAACATACATATTTACAATGTATTGGTCATCATGGACCATATTTTTTCAGCTTATAGCCTTTATATAAATATATACATGATTACATTACAGGGTAAAAATGGGTTTTCACATTACCCTTGGGAAAACGATTTACTAAATATGTCAATTTATATATACCTATTACTGTGCAAGTCAAGTTAGTTATCAAGGTTTAGATACTGGATTAAACAAACCAATAAGAACGCTACCAAACATCTCTATATATGTGTGTAAAATTCAAATATAGTTATTATGTAAATCGTTAGAACAATACCATGCATCTCTATCCATGTACACAAACTTCAACTAGAAGTGGATATTTTTCACGTAAATCCATGTTTGGGCTCTTTGCATCAAGTCGATTTTAGAATTAGTTAAAATGTTGGTGAATATAATGTTGATGTTGGTGTTGGATAAAGGCTATTGATTTCTATGACATCTTGGAATGTCAACTAATCAATGCCAGTGTAAATTAAGAACTTGATAAGCCATGTAAATGTCAACCTTTTTAGTGGTAAGTGCAAATTCCCAATAGTTTTCTTACCTTGGAGAAAAATAGCTTTATGTTGATTGCTAATATAGTTAAAGGAATCATGCCTCAATATACTACATCATGTACAACTTGGAATAATGAGGGCATCCTCCTATCTCAATAACATGAAATAAATGGATATTGTATGCATCATCTATCAACCAATGATGGAATATATCATAGTTTCTACCAAGTAAATATGATTGAAGTGTATTGCAAGTAAACTCACAGCTCAAGAATAGGAAATTCAACATTGAACACATGATGCATGCTAATATATGGTGTAGTCTTATGGAAAAATGTATCATCATATATTGTTTTGATAATTACATGTAAACCATATCAAACTAGCTGCTTAAGATTTTGATCATAATATTTAAACCTTTTATTCTAATAACACAACCAAATTATGTAGTTGAGTATGTAGTGATGTCTTAAACTTATCAAATAAACTACTAAATTTATTGTATAAACTTCTTTACCTTATCCTATTCAAAAAAATTGTGACACTATAAAAATAAAAGGTGCCCAAAAAAAACAATGTTAAGGAAACTTAAGGTGGATAATTGAGACATATTTGAATGCTAATAAATAACCTGTAAAATTGTAAAAAAATGTTGTGATATATTAAATTAAACATAGTATGTTGGAGAATGTAGTTTAAACATTTATTTAACTATTGTTTTGAGTTAAAAAGTTTGTGGGACTTCCAAGTTTAATATAAGCATGTTGTAAATGGATTTCCAAAATCACTCATTAATATTTAGTTCCATTATAAAAAATGAATCCAATTTAGGCTTGATGTTTAGGGAAGGAGACCCATTGTGAAAGGGCTTCCCATCATAAATTTGAAACCCTAAAAGCTTCCCTAACTCTATATACACTTTTCTTCTTTTTTAACTTTAAAGACTATATATAAAGAAGATGAAGTGACTTCCAAGAATAGGGACATAACATAATAGTATAATGCCTTTTACTTACCATTCATTCACCATATGAAAACAAAAGTGGGAGTATATTAAAATTAAATAGATTTGTATTTTTAAGAGAAAAAGAATGGGTATGGGTATGACAAACTAGCCTTTAAATTCTTTGTTATCATGAGTGTGAAATGATTATATATATATATATATAGATATAGATATAGATATAGATATAGATATAGATATAGATATAGATATAGATATAGATATTATCATTATCATTATCTTGATTTTAGTTTAAGTTACTTAAAGGTTTACTACTAGGATATTACATTAGTTATTATGATTTGTATTTTTGTTTGCTAAGTACTATAAGTATAGTTCTATATTATCTTAATTTTTTATATAAAATTGTTAGTGTAATACTATTCTAAACTTAGTTATGTCTATTTTTTACTTCAATATTTTTTTTTAACAGAAACGGATAAAAATTGTATTAATTTAAAAAGTTCGTAGCCCATCCAAGCTTACAAAGGGGAAGTTCATATAAAAGAGGGATAATTACCTCTAACAGTATTGTCAGCCTTCTGATGAATAATTTGGGAGAAAGATCCCTCTTGCTTCTAGATATTTTTCGAGAAAAAAATGAATGCTTACAAGAGTAAAATCTCATGAATTGTGAGCAGAGAAAAGTGCAGAAGCAAACCATTAAATGGAAGGAGAGGTGAGATTCCCCTTAATGAAAGGGTCCAATCACTTTTGGGAGCCCGATAAAATGTTTGAGGCCGCTTCCTTTTCCCTGCGTTCTTTTTTGGTCTTTCACCCTCTAGTGAGGGGAGGAGAAGGGGCTATAAAGTCTTTAGAATCAGATTTTACCTCTGACCCAGATGAAGGTACTAAGGACACCAATCCTACTTGGACCGAAGCCTCGTGACCTAATTCTTAGGGGGGATTAGGAGGAGCAGGTCCTGAAGAAGCTTATTTCATGGAAGAAGCAGCAAGAATTTCCTTCGAGGGGCTGGAGGGCATGGCCTGTGCCTGGTCATCTGCTGCTTCCAATTCTTGATCTTTGACTTCCTGTAAAACTTCAAAGCTATTTTTGTTTTTCGACGAAGGAGATTCTGCAAGACGAGTTGGATCTTGAGATGAGCCCTTATGTTGTGAGGCTTGAGGCTCCTTTCTTCTAGGGGGTTGCCGTCTATTGATGACCATTTGGAACTCTGTATCTTTGGGAGCGAGAGGAGTTATTGTTTTCTATGACTCTGCAAGCTTGGGGAAGATTTTGGTGAACTGGCTGTATACATGGCAAAATTTGCATTTGAATGGAATCTTCTCATAGTCCAGTTCTTGGATGTGACTCCAATCTCCTAAAGTAATATTTAGGGCCTCCAAAATCCCTTTTTCTAGATTTACCTCTATACAAATGCAGGCACATATGAACTGACCCCCTTTTGGATCTACACTATCTAGGTAGCGCCCTAACTTATTACCAATGTCTACAAGAGTGCTTTTCCCCCAAAGATGAAGTGGGAGGTTTGGCAGTCTTACCCATTATGGAGCAGTTGTAATCTCTGCTTCTGGGTTAAACCCTAGAGTCCAAGGAGTTAAAAACAACCCTCTCGAGCCCATGAAGAAGGGGCCTGATCAAAAGACTATATCTCATTCTTCTTCATTCAGAAACAAGAAAAAAAAATACCCCCTACCAGCTGCAAAGAGAAAGACCTATCCTTGCAAAATAGGGTTCCAATGTTCTACAATCCAGAGCTCCATCGCCTTAGGGATGGGCCACAACCCTGTAAACTTATCAATTAGGTATTTCTCTGAGAGGATGAGTGCTTTCTGACATGGATCTGAAGGAGAGAGCTCCAGAGAGGGGATCTCATCTATCTTCTTCATGAACTTGGAGGGGGCCTATGAGGCTTCCGGAGGAGCGGCCGCATGAACTAAGTCCTTGAAGGCCAGGAGCTTGTCATGAGAATCCATAACCAAGAAATCTTGAGCAGCTGGGAAGAGCTGAACCCGTAGACCCAGCACAGCAGTAACAAAACACAACAGGAAGGAGGCGATCTACTTGGCGAGAGGAGGTGGCTAGGGAAACCCTAATCGCAAATAAAAGCCGCATCCTTCCATTCATCGCTCGCTTTGTTGAATTTTTTTTTTTTTACTTCAATATTATTGTTGAAGTTGAAATTATTAAATCGTATTGAGTCATAAAAAATCAAATAATGCTCTTAAGAATTGTTGAGAAAATCGTCCTCTTATTAGTGTTATGTAACAAATGACACTTCATGGAAGTTACCACATCACAAGTTTGAGAAAATAATTGTTGAGATAAAAGATATTATTGGAATAGGAAACCTTCCATACTAAAACATCGAAATCCTTTATTATCAATTTTCCTAGTGTTGCTAAAAAGGTTACGACATAATAAGATTAAGATACAATTGGACTCTAGTGTTAGCTTACACAATCAAGAATTACGTATATGTTTAAAAAGATCAACATTGTAATGTAATGAGCTAATTTAGCCATATTGCGCACATATGTTAACCATCTTTTTAAATTTTAATATTTGGTTTCTTTAATCACAATATGTAAACAATGCTGAAATGTTTTAATAAATTTTTAAATATTTCCCTCTCATTAACCCCAAATTTCAAATTTCGATTGCTAAGGCTCTTTCTCCCTCTTGAGTTTGAATTTGAATTTCGAGAGTTATGTTTTCCCTCATTCTTTTCAAATTTTCAATCTAGAAACTATCTCCCTCTCCCGTCCAAATCCAAATCTCAAATTTCAAAAGCCATCGACCCTCCATGAAATCAAACTTACAGATACATGTCAAACTCATCTCTTATCCAATCACCCATGCTTTAATGATCGTTGGCTCTTCATTTGTACTCTGTTTTGTAACTTAATATCTGAAATAGAGTATGCAGTTTGTAGGTGGTAATTTTTCTTTCGCAGAAGAAGAAGATAATGGCAGTAAGGAGAACATTCTTCTCCTATTAGCTTCCTTATGCTCAAAATCTACATCATTGTTCCCTCATGAGAGAAAGTATCTATAAGAAATCACCGACCTCATCACATCCTCCACTATTCATAATGTAAGTATTCACAGATCTCTGTGTTGTAATTTGTCTTTTCCACACTATCATGTTATTGGTCGGGCAATTTTTTGGTGGATCTTCTATTTGTCAGGTAAGACAATCATCCTTTGTAGAAGAAGAAAGGCCGCATTTAGAATTGGCGGTACATACATTAAGTAAAAAGAGGAAGGATTGAACCCCCTAGTATAGTTAAAGAATTTGGGTACCTTATTTGCAGAAGTATAGATAAGTTGGGACAATGTTGTTTTCAAATCTATGGAGTTGGGAATATTTTTATGAGTGTATGAAGAGGGGTGCTCTGGTGGTTTGTGTTCTGGATTAAACCTCATTATTTCTCATTGCTATCAAAGGAAGACGCACTGGTTTTGGAAGAGGACTGAATATATATTATTCTTCAATTTCAAAATAATGGCTACAGGAAATACGAAAGAGGGCATCTTCAGAGTTGGCTAGGGCCCTTGAGCGGGGTGGCTTTCACTTCACATCGATTATTGTCCTTTGAGGAGGACGTATTCACCGCTAGGAGGGAGAAAGGGTCTCAGAATTTGGAGAGGGAACGTCATTCAAGTCTCTATTATCTAAGTCATGACCTTGGTTGAAGATATGCACTATTTCAAATATATATGTCATGCCAAGAGGGCGAATTCAACTATGCCAAATACAACCATTAAATTACAGTTATATCACTGCTCTTTTGCTTTCAAATGGACTGATAAAGAGAGTTGGGTGCATTCTATTATCTCCACAATTTTTTAACTGATACAATATCAATCCAAATCGAGCCATAAATGAGGATTGTGCAGTTGAAAGAAGGAGATGGGAGTCTACAATCGCTTACATGTCTAAACGAATCATAGTGTAAACTGAGCTTTTAAGACTGTCATAATAGTCAATAATTAACTCTATTATTTTCTTGATATGTAATCTTTGTTTTGATGATTGAGTTCAATAAAATATTCTTTAGATGCCAATTTTGTTGTGTGTAAACTGTTTGACGAAACTCTAAACCCATAAATACACTAAATACATCATTAGTCCTCAATGATTTATATCAGCGGCATATGAAAATACTCAGTAATCTCTGTACAGTAATCATCAAGGTGTTTGATTAATGCATTAAGTCAAAATCCATAAGCAGTGAAATAAAATTTTAGCCAATATCAAGCAAGGAACATTACAAAAGATGTATTTCAATGTTAGAAATTTATGATTGGTCTAGTTTTTTGGTCTTTTCCTCTTCCTGTTATACTATGATAAAATAGACCAATGAACACATGACAAATTTCTTTTGATTTGTGTTTAAAGTTCCTGTTGCTCCACTTTTGTAGCGTTAGATTTAATTCTCTCCTCCAAATCATATTTGGTATATTTTTCCGCATGGTATATGTTTCCAATTAGGAAGTGCAAGGCTATACTTGAGATCTTGCTACCACTTTTGCTTGTGTGAGGTCTGATATCTACCAAATCCACTCAATATTATCTATTGAAAGGAATCTACAACAGTTTATATTTGGTCATTGAAGTATGCCCAATTTGTGCATTACCAAGGAGAAAGTTGAAGTCATGGAGGACACCTTTTTCCATTGATGTTAGTGCATCAAATTTTCTAGGCATGTATTCACCTTATTTTTTAGTAAAATCCAGATCTGGAAATTTGGCATTAAAAGTCTGATTTATGCTTTATATTATTATTGTAGCATTTTATTTTGCAAGCTTAAATGTTTTGGATGGTAAATGTTACATATGCTATGAGAACTTCCTTCTAAACCATCTAAGGACAATCATCATAAGGATTGAACAACTACTCCTACATTGAACAATATACACTACAACTATTTGTCAAAGTCGTAGACCAAATTACTTATAGTGCGTTATAGCCCAGTGTATGCAAAGTGTTTGTAAAAACATATACTCGATCTCTACAATGAACAGGGAAGAAATCAGATTTCTAGAGAGGGTGTACCTTATAGCAGAGATATATCCACAGAGTTAAGAGTAATTGCATGAATCCTGAAACCCTTCTAGACCACTTAAACATTCAGTGCGATAAAAGGGCAATGTGAACATAGCAGTGCATTCATTAGAAGAAAATTATCCAAACTTGCTGGATAAATGCCTTTGGTTATACTCTAGTTAGATAAGCTTATATGTGGTCTCTAGCATGTCAAGTTGGTCACATTGGACTTCAAAATATAGGATTTGGTTTTGCTTTTACAAGTAGACACATGTTTTGGTTTATTGATTTCATTTTTTATTGCTTCTTTTGCAGTGGTTTCTATGTTGTTACTGAGGTTCAGGCATTCACCTTTGAGTTGAAAAATAAGTTGTCAACCAAATGTCAAGGAAAGGCTTTCAAGGTTTTCTTTAGATCCACTGCCTATTTATGTATGCTTGTTGAGTCTGATACTATGTAAGAATTTAAGCCATACATTCATAGAGACATGGTGGAGAGAAAAAATAAACAATGGATTTTTCATTATTAATGGTGCAATAATACATCTGTCAAACACATAGATTCTATTTCATGACAAATTTATAACAAGCCTAAATACTTAAGATAGTTTAACCATATAACCTGTAACCTCAATATTTAGATGTTACATAGGTCATATGTCATGATGCATACATTCATAACTCTTATTAGTTAAATATTATTGAAGTCTTAATACTCCAATTGTGGGCAAATTTTGTATGGGTAAAACTATAGCCCTGGCATGGTAGTCAATGTATTGTATGACAGTATAACTTTAATTCCTCTTACAAGACAATGTGTTATGTAACACAAAGAAAAACTAAGGGGTTATGTTGTCCAATTTATTTTTCTTTATTTGGAAATGGTGTGCCTACAAATCACTTGTGCATTATAGTGGATCCCAAGGTACCATTTTTCTATCACCAAAAAGTTTCATTTTGGCGTATGTGTATTTTGCATCATCCCTTTAAAGTTTTAAATTCATTGTTTCCAATCCACTGTATTCATTTTTCAGATTTTCATATGAGAAGTGCAGGGCTTATCTGCAGAGCAGAAGTAGAATAAGCCAAAGGTGCCCAGTGAATTGTGTAGAGCCTAGGCATGGGTACTGCATAAACTCTACAAAAGTATAGTTTTGATCTAGAAAACATGAGTATATGTAATGGGGTACCCATTAGCCATTGTTGTCTAAGAATAGAGAAAATTCTTAAACCAAGATTGTATGTTACCTTCTCTTTTGCTACCAGAATTGTATATGTTCTGTTCTTTTTGGATAGAATTTCTTCTTTGAATTCATGTGTTTTTCAACTTATTAATCACAACTATATGCATCTATTTATAGGAATAAATTATCATATTTTGTGCTTGTCCCAAATGAGCAATCACATAGCTATAGAAGCCATCCTAGTGAACAGGTGTATGTAGATGAAATGGGTGATGATATTGGCATAGAACCAACACAAAAGGAGCTCTCTGACCTGTCAAAAGCATGTAGAAAGCTCTGGGAACTTGACCTTAATTGCCTAGTTCCTAACCAAGACTATGAAATTTATTGTGGAGAAGGGAAAAAGGCATGGCAAGAGGGTGATATGGCACAATATTCCCTTTTATGCTGGGTCAGTGAAGATGTGTTTAGAAGACCAACATATGCTCGGCTCTATGATCTCTTGGATAACTATAACCCAAATCAAAGGTCTAGTAAGGTAGTAACCTCATATGAAAAACATGAAGAAACAACATTTGTTGAGGAAATCAGTAGAACTGCCAAATTAAATATCTTCATAAATACCTGGTTTCCAAGGGGCTTGTCTCTTATCATTATGAGGGATTCAAGAGGAAACTGAAATCCCTCTGGTTTGATCTCTTTGATAGGTCTGGCACTTGCTATAGCTCCTCGGCATTTGAACGTGTCTTTGTTGGAGAAGTTAAATAGCGACAAACAAAGGAAGTTTCTGGATTTTACAACTGGATTGTGGTACAAAGAAATTTTAAAGAATTTTATATTTTTGTAAATGATAAATCTCAATCTGAAGCAACTTATGTCTGAAAAAACTATAAAGAGCTCTTTGATATTTTATTATATACTTATGTTCTTCTGTACGCATTCTAAGCTTAAGAGCATCTTTTTCTGATATAACTTAGCAAAGAATGGAAAAGTAAAAAGAGATATAGGCATTGGTTTGCATCTTGTAAATAGTTTCTTTGCTAGAAGACTAGAGTGTTGAAGATGTATTTTGTTCTCGGGTTCGCTATAGGTGGAAGGAATTTTATGGATTTTACAACTGGATTGTGGTACAAAGAAATTTTAAAGAATTTTATATTTTTGTAAATGATAAATCTCAATCTGAAGCAACTTATGTCTGAAAAAACTATAAAGAGCTCTTTGATATTTTATTATATACTTATGTTCTTCTGTACGCATTCTAAGCTTAAGAGCATCTTTGTCTGATATAACTTAGCAAAGAATGGAAAACTAAAAAGAGATATAGGCATTGGTTTGCATCTTGTAAATAGTTTCTTTGCTAGAAGACTAGAGTGTTGAAGATGTATTTTGTTCTCGGGTTCGCTATAGGTGTAAGGTTGTGGTGCTCAATAATTTACTTTTTTCTCTTTTTAAATGATGCTTCATCAAGCTAGATTAGAAGAATTACCTACAACCCTTGAGAGGTGGATGAAAGTTGACCTTCTTGTGCTGGTGAACCCACTCACAAGGGTGATGCTTAAGCACATGCCTTTGAGGGGATTGGAACCCTGGTGGACAACTTGAAATTCCATTTACTTAACCATTGAACCACACCTCATTGGCTCTTTACATCTTTGTTGATTTTTTCTTTTCTTTTTCGGGAGTTGTTTTGCAAAATGCACTCTAAGGTTGGGGGTTGCAATGCATAACATAAACATCCTTATGCTTAGGATCCAAGTTTGAAGGGTGTCTATAATGCCAACATCACTCAAGACTTGCACTATGCTTCATCCCTTTTTGAGACATGCCATTTGGGCAGGTTAGACTACAACTAGAACAAAACCCCTATGTATGGCATAATACTTCGTTGACCTCAGCAGTGAACCAAAGCCATCATTGGAAATATTTTGTTAATTTAAAGTGAAAACATGATTAAAAATCATTAAATGGAAAAATACAAATGACACAAGTAGAACTCAGAAAAATAAAATTGAGATTACTCTGTTATTCATGCAAGCTGTTTTATTTAATGCTCACCATAATTTTTTATGTTACACAGTTTTAGCTAGAAGAAGAAAATGGCAAGATTAATTATCAAGGTTACATTTTTTCAAGGAGGCGTGGACAAATTATGAGTGCTCAAAGCCTATGAACATTCTTATTTAGCAAACTTTCCTTCTATCTTACATGCACTAAGATATAATGTATTTTGTCTCTATCAAATGAAGGATTTCATCCTTGTCATTTTTTTGTGGTGTTAAAACATGCAGCTAGCTTCCAAAACACAGTTGCTTACAATTTAGTTCACATGGAATGGTGTTCTCAAGTCACTTTCTTCCACTCTTATTGGGGTAAGCCCACAGTTTGAGATAGCTCTATAGTATTTTATATATTTCTTTTTTTTGCTTACTAATTCCTGCTTGGGGATAACAAAATTTTGCATCCCCCCTCAATCAATTGCAAAATCACACATGGTCGATGCATTGGAATCTCTTTATATTATTCAATCATGAGAATGGTGGGAACAGGATCATAGATCTCTTTTTCCAAGAGAGGTTAGTATTGCATTAATTCTTTGATTGTTTTCGGTTAATTTATTTCTCAGTACTTATATTACTAGTCCTACAGTGGAGATTTCATTTCATACATGGTATTATAGATGACATTGGAATCCTTTCTCATGCTCATGTGATGATGTATGTTGCTTACTTTCATTGATCCTATCAACCATGGAATTTCCAAAGAGATCTCGCTATGATACTGTGCTCTTGGGCAATTGATAAAAGTGTGCTAACAAAGAAAACACCCACACCAAGATTGAAGCATATTTTCGAAGTGTCCCAGAGTTGTACCCAACTCTTGGCTATGCTTTGCTTGGGTTTGTCCTTAACTACTCCATTGATCTAAATTGTGCTAATGTCAAAGATCATGTGCTTTCTACATGCCATCCCCCATCATAGTGAAAGACGCCAATATCATCCTCTACTAAAGTAACAATGTGAAATAATTATTTCAAGATTTTCCCAGCAAATAAGTTATTTTCCAAGTTTAGCTTGAACTTAATCAACCCAAGTATAGTGCCTAAAAAAATAAATAGATACTAGCCATTGCAAATTTTGAAATGAGGCTAATTTTATCCCTTCAAAGACAGTTAGAGAAAGATATCTACTATTATGTATTAGATGTGAGAATTTGTATCTGTATTAGATGTAGGCCTTTAAGCAGGAGTCCACAAAGGAGTTTGAGTAGGCATTCACGGAAAAACCTAGATCAAATTCCCTTGAAAAGTCGAAGCAGGACTCCAAGAAGAAGGTTGTTAAGAGGATCAAGTCGTATTCCTATTGTTGATAAGAGTAAACTTCTCCATCTTAATCAAAATCAGACTGCTGCAAGAAGTACTAGCCCAGAGGGCACACCTAAACGTGTGAGAAGAGGTCATGGATTCAGCTAGCATTACTCTTATGCTCGACATTATCGTACACTATCTCCAGACCTCTCTCCCTCAAGGTCTCATCACCTCAGTGAAAGGAATATTCCTAAAAGGGACAGGTTTTTACGCATTCATGTGTATCCCCTTGGAGCTTCCATTTCTAGCTTCTTTGTTTCTTTATGTTAGAAACAGTAAGCTAACTTCCATCAAGTATTCCTTTGACATGGAAGTTTTTGCATTCATATTTAAATGGATGTTGTTCACAGTCCTTAGGTAGTTATACCCATTTCCAACATCTGCACAATGACTATAGACTAGAATCCCATGCCTTGTCATGATTGTAGTTTGTTAAGTATAGTTGATTCTATTCCTTATCCCAGTGTTTCAAATTATGCATGGTTTTCCAAAAAAAAAGATAAAAAGACAGCCTCATCCTATACTCTATGGCCCCATGAATATGCTTATATCCAATGCTATTGGGTATCATGTAGATCTCCCAATGAAAGCATTGCAACATCACCTTGGGAAGAGAATAAACATTATGAATTTGCATCACAATATATCCTAACCATTTTTCCTTATGGATATTCATTAGCTTGATGGAAGAAGGAACTTTGCTCATCCCATGGTGGATAGGATCCATGTGAAGCACCAACTATTGGTTTAATCATCCTCATTTGATTCTCCTTATTGCTCCACTTATACATGGCTCTAGGATGATCATTATTATCTACTATATCCTTGGAATCCACACTAAGATAATTGTTTTTGATAGGTCTCATATAGTGGTACACTTACGGTTTCTAGGGAATAGTGATTTTTGCAATCCCATTAAGCCAATTTCTTGAGTTTTGTTCAAAATTCCTAGAAAAGGTTTATGGATTTCATAACCTGCTTGATCATATATTGTGAACTTATACACTCTATCATCCTTTGTCTACCATTAGATACTCAAAGTTGTGTATTGATCATTTTTACCATTATAGAGGACTCTGTAAGTTAGGTTCCCAAATTCTTAAAGGGTGCTAGATCAATGGAAGAGCACCTGCCTTACAAGCAAGAGGTTGGTGGTTTGATTCCTCCATGCCCTAATGATATTATAATATCAGTTAAAAACAACTAAATTATTAACCAAAAAATATGAGATAAGTGACCAAACAATGAGAGATAAGTGACCAAACAAAATGACCAAAATTCGTATATAAAATTACTAAAAACGACTAAATTAGTGACCAAAAAATTAGAGATGTGAAACTAGGAATTGAAGACAATGCAACATGTGGTGCTAATGATGAATCTAAACATGACATTGATATGGTAGCAAAATAAGACACAAAACTAGGCATTAAAAATGATGCAACATGTGGCACTAATGATGAAGACAAACATGGCATTGATATGGTAGCAAAATAAGACATTACTTTGGATGCAAAACATGGCACTACATAGGAAGAAAAATATGGTGAAACAATAGAAGAAATATTTGGCATCATTTTGGTAGAAAAGCACGATGCAAAAAAGGAAGCAAAACTTGGTGTGAATTCGGAAGTGGAAATTGGCACATATTTCGAAGTAAAACATGGTGCAAAATGGGATGCTAAAGTGGTAGCAAAAATGGATGCAATATTAGATGCTACTTTGGATGCTAACATGGTGCTATTAAGAATGCAAATATGGCACTAACGGGGATGTTATTTAAGAAGAAAAAGCAGACACTCGCTAGGAAGAAAAATATGACGTTATTTAGGAAGCAAACCTTGACGTTGTTTAGGAAGCAAATTTGGCCGCTATTCTGGAAGCAAAAAATAGATGTTTCTTTGGACGTCATAAAAGATGCTATCTAGGAAGCAAAAAAAGACGCTTTAAGTTTTTTCCATGACGCGTCCCATTTAGCGTCTAGTTTGGCCACTCAATGTAAAAAAAAAAACACTAAAAGGGGACGCTAATTCCAGGATTTGTTGTAGTGAAATGAAATGCAATTTATTTTATGATAGAAGGCCTTAAAAATTATGTTCTCACTCCACTAGATAAGAAAACATATACTCTAGAAAAAATTTACAATGAACACCTATAAAATATTGGCAATATTGGCAATGAACACCTCAAAAATAAACTTTTACATAAAATTATTCACCGATATTTTTTTAATAGTAACGAGAATTGTATTTGTATTAAAAATGAAAAAAGATAGTACAGAGCAGAGAATGAGATTTCATCTTATTCAACTCAGATACTTCATATTTCTCTACTTCCCCTTCACAACAACATAAACTATAGCTATAGCAAAAATACAAGACTGATAATATGTCCTACTTCCTCTAGTGGAGTATATCCTTATATATTGTTTACATAAAATTTTGAAAAAAACATTTAGATAAACAAAAATAGGGAGCCTGAGTCTTCGTTCCTGGGGATATGCAGTTGGGTTTGCTCCAGTCTGCTGGTTCTCTTCACCTTGAGTAGTTGAGGATATCACATCCATTGGCGAGGTGTGATTTGGTTGTTTCGTTGGCTCTAAGGTCCTTACTAGACCATGAATCTCCTCCATCAATCCAGTCATATCCTCCTGCATTCCATCGATTGATGTCCTCAACTAGTCGAAACTCTCTTTACACTGCTCCTCGTTCTCTTGAATCATCCTTACAAGGGTGTTCCTCATATTCCCCAGGTAGTTACACATACACCAAAAATTTGCATCCAGGGTACTTTCCATATTGCGCAATGTATCTTTAACAAATTCCACCTCTCCTAGCAGAAATATAACATTTTCCTTAGCATCCTTCAATCTGCTATTGAACCGGGAAATTTCCAACTCTATGTAACCCTAGCTATCCAGAATTGTTGTGGTGACTTCATGCTCATAGAACAGGTGGTTTTTATAATCTGATATGTATCTCTTCACATATTTATATTTAGATGATGTTATTTCCTTCTTCTCTTCTTTGACACCTTTCATATTCTCCTTATCACCACTTCTATGAGCTATGGATGGAACATTGTTCTAAGAGGTGAGAATGAGATTTTAGTAGGAAAAATTCTTTATAAATAGGTGTCTCTTCTCTATCCTTCCATATGTCGAATTGTGTGAACCGCCTTGGATATAACCTGGCATTAATGCAATCACGTGGCTATGTTTCCACCCTTTAAATGTGGGGAGGATGGATATATGGAAACCCCGGTCCTTCTTTATGAGAAAGGTGGTAAACCTCGGCATCTCTCCTTCCTAGAGGTTGCAACCAGTATTGGAAAGATGATCGGCTTCCTTATTTTTGTGTCGATTGACATGGAAGAAGAGTAAGCCTAGAAGATTCTTATATGGGCCAGAATTTTCTTATATACCTTTTTATGTATCTTCTTCCTACTTATCTTAAAGCTTTCTCAACTTTTGGGTAATGATCCAAGAGTCTCCAAATATTTGACAATTTTCAATCTTCTGTTCTTTTAATAACTCAATCCCATGAAGTAAAGCCGCCCATTACGCCTTATTGTTTGTTCGCACACCCAAACTCTAAGAGAAGTGAATCATGAATCATCCTAGGTCAAGAAGAACCCCTCCTGCACATGCCACCCCTGTATTCACCCATATTTTGTTAATGTAGGGTTGAATTCTTTTCAGTTACAAATATATAGTATACCAATAATGAAATACACATTTACAATATATATTGTGAATTTTTTTTATTCAAATTTCCAATATATATTTTTTTCCTACTAAATCCCGGTATACCAAGGAGGATATACAAATTTTGAATAATATCCCAAAGTCCCTTAGTGATGCACATGGGATTATTATCCAAAAATTTTATAAGGATTCCATAATATATATATTTTTTCATTTGATATAAAATATTTGCGTCAAATCCCTTAAAAAGCAATTTCGTGAGAATCCCTCAACATAACTAGTGTAATTTAATGTTTGTTGGGTTGTATTTGAACGGAAAATCCAATGGATTTAACACTTATATATTGTAAGTAAAATGAAAAATTTACACTCAAATCATCATCAACTAGGAAACATTTAACATAATTCTAACCAACTTGATATTATACAATGAAGATATAACTGAAACACACCTTCATCAGAAGAAAACAAGGCCATAATATAAATGTTGAAATGAAACTTGTACATGTCAATATTCATTTCCATCAATTATATACTCATCCTCACTTGGCATGATAACATTGTTGTTCTCAAAAAAATATTTTCATTTTGGATTGTGCCTGTATGAACCACGAATCCCTGTCCAATACATCTAGGTAAAAGAACACTTGGTTGTAGTGTTTTGGGTAAAAATAAGGCTTTGTATTTTCATCCCACATATTTTTAGAGATGGTACATATTATCCTACTTTCAAGGTCTTCCTTTACATTATTTTTCTTGAAATTATCCCACCACTTGTACCTAAAAATAACACATTGGGAAGATGAGAAGTCAACTTGTATGGTCTCCTATGCCATTCCTTATGTAACCTAGCTTATCCTATATTTATTTCTAATTATAATGGATAGCATGACTAGGTTAGTCGAAATCGAACTTCATTCCACAGTCAAATGTGACGCATCCATCATCGATCTCCTTAGTGTGGAAATGGTGTCCATATGTCCACATGGATGGGAACAAATGCACCTAAAAACTATGAACAATTGATGCTAATAAAAACATAATTCATGTTATAATTCAAATGTGCATTACAAAATGAACAATGTAGGAAGATAGATTATTATAGAGTAGCTGCAGCCAATCCCTATGTTTAGTGCATCCACTTTACCATGCGGGTAATGACCAGATGTGCCATATTTCTCTCTGATTTGGTCATCCACCCAAGTATTGGGATAGATCATTGGAATATTTTCCTTTAAATGATCAGGATATGACATGTTTATACCATTCAACCATCTAATTTTTTTCTTATCATTGTCCCATTCCCTTCTCTAATCTTCATACAATGCAACCCATGGTTGCATTTCCTCCACATTGTAAAGAACAAATTTATTGATGGCATTAGTTTATGCATTCATTGATTTAATCATGAAAGGAAATCAATTAGTATGAAATCAAATATATGTTATCAATTTAACTATAAATAATTACTCTATATAAAATTGACAAAATATAAGTGACTTACTCTTTATCATGTGCCTTTTTCATTTATTTGTAGTAGTTATCCTTCCTATTTATCCTCATCTCATTGGTCATCATAAACCATTCTACTCGGTGTCTCATCAATTTTTTTGATGTAAATTCACTAGTGTAATAGAATGAATCATATACTATGTACTCCTCCACCATACACACTCGGGTTTTTCCTTCTATCTAACAAACCCTTCAATTTTTTCATGAACCTCTCCAAGAAACACAATAAAAAACATGAGACCTCCCCAACTAATTCAACCTCATTATTTAGGTGAATTAGAAGATAGACCTGTAAGTCTGTGAAACTTGCGAGTAGTTCCTTATCAAACATACAAACACTCTCAATGATATATCAATGCCACCATGGAATGCTAGCCATGTCTATCTCCTTTGATATAATCCAATGTAAAAATGCAGATAATTTAAACATGGCTCACCACAGATCCTGGGGGAAGTCATGTTTCACACAACCGAACACAAGTAAGGGATAATGACACTACAACATAAACATGTAATAAACTAATTTGCACAAAACTGTGAATGCATAGCATATTATAAAAACCTAAATAGTATAAAAATAAGCATGTAATTGACATACATACCCTTAGAAGGTTCAGATGACCATGTGATTTAAACCTTTTTTCTCCTTCTATTGTGAAGCAGTGTTGTATATTCAACCCATAAAATGAAGGTGTCTTCACACTCAACATAACATTATTTGCTAAATAAATATCATACTACTTCAAACTCCATGGGACATCACCCTCTTTAAAATACCAAGAGGGTCCAACATCTCCTCTAATTGTATTTCTTGGCCAATGTTTCCTTTTAGTCTTCAAAGAAATAATCTCTCCTAACAACCAATGTATTATTTTTTTTTCACGATATGTGCCTCCATAAACAAGATGAAACATTTTTTAATATATGCATGGGATATTGTAACTGAGAAATATTAATATTATCCCAATATGAAAGATGATAAAAAAAAAATTCTTTTCATCCCAATAGGGATGTTCTCAACATAATTGTCAAAAAATCAGGATCATTGAACATAGGTTCCCCATATGAATGAAAAAAATATGCAATTTCCTTCTTCTTCTCTATGTCATATTCCCTAAGGCAGTTTCTCAATGCCATTATTTCAGGTCTCTAGGTCCTCTCTAGTTTACCATTGAAATAACATGCTACTATTCTCTAAGAGTGGTTATCCAAGAGGAACATCCTAAAGCAATCATTCACCAGCTTTTGTAGGTGTTCATACCACCTAACCTTTATTGAAAATCCATAACATTACATCCATGATACACTTTTGTTACAATACCTGTGATGTTATTGTATATGGAACACGTTGGTTCCAAATAAGGTGGTTGCACCGAATTAGGTTTGTAAAATAGCATTACAAATATTACCACATCAATCAACATGATTACCAAAGAAAACATCTAGTCATGGATAATCAACATGGTGTATGCACATATTGCATACAATGTAAAATATCTCTCCACTAATATGGGTCTTGATACATCATATATATATGTATCCTTTCCTATAATTTCTTAAATTCATTAAACAATGGTTGGAGGTAGACACATTAGAGGAAATTTCAATTCAAAATGGGCCTTTTAACTTTGATTCAAATTCCATGTCATCATGTGTTAGCCAATGAAATTGCTTTAAATTTGAAATACCATATAGGTCTTAAACACTTTTTTAATATAAATTTGGGGATAGGTATCATACAAAAAACTACTTTTTTCGTTTGTATTTTCGACATATCTCCCCGTGTTTTTACTCAAATTTTGATCGGGAGAGCTCGTTGGATGCGGAATTAAATTCCGCATCCAAAGAGTACCCACTCGGCATACTTTTGACAGACCCCTCTACCCAAAAAATAAGAAATACCTGAAAAAACGTGATGCTGACATCATCATCACGTTTTTTCAGGTATTTCTTATTTTTTTGGTAGCGGGGTCCGTCAAAAGTATGCCAAGTGGGTACTCGTTGGAGGCGGAATTTAATTCTGCATCTAACAAGCTCCCCTGATTGAAATTTGAGTAAAAACATGGGGAGATATGTCAAAATTACAAACAAAAAAGTAGTTTTTTTCTTTTCTTCCTCCAAAATTAATAAATATTATTTTATTACTTTAACTATTATTTTATTAGTTCTTTTTAGGAGGCCCATTTTGAGTTAAAATTTCCTCTAATGTCCATATTATTCACCTGTCTTCTACCATGAACTATTAAATACAAAATAATATGTTTGTTCTTCATGGAAAATAATGGAGGGGTATTGTTATTGATCGCTACTACTAGCCAAACAAAATAATTGGTGTTTTGAAAGGAATACGGGTTATCTCCATCCATGGCTATGATCAATCGAAGGATTTGTACTTTGTCCTTGAATTTATCATGACATGTGTAATCTATATGCTTCATGACTATTGAACCTGTAGGACTCTGCATAACTTGTGGATCACATATGTGAGAGGTATGCTAGCCCTATAACCTAGATAACTCTTTGCAAATAAAAAATTATTTGAATCCTTGAGAGTATAAGTATGTGCCTTAATATATTATGAGGAGGGACATTTTCCTTACCCTTATTTTAGTATCAAGTACATGTCATTCCCATATTTAGGACATATCTCTTTGTTCTCATATTGACCTCTTTATAAAACAAAGTCATTTGTACAAGCATAACATGATGTGTACTCAACACCCAACCTTTTTATTCATTGCTTTTCCTCTTTGCAACTATATGGGGGTACAATATTATCTAGAATTACTTTTTCTTTGAGTAACTTGCAATTATTGGTAATTATAAATGTACAATGTCTCTAGACATGCAACAATTATATTTTAATCATTGGTTGAATGCATAATTTATGAATATTTACCTTAGTGTGTTGAGAAGCATGTGTCCTACATACCATACATTACTTTCAAGTTGTACAACAACATTGTAGTCCTCAATTAGGGAGATCTTGATCCATGCCCAAAGAAAAGGGTGGTGGAAGTAGTTTTCAGGATTTCAAAGAAGGCATTGATAGTATTAGCACAATTTGAAAAATCGTCTTGTTGGAATTCATTTAACAGTATTTTATCCATGGCATAGGTATCACATAATAAATAATCTATACCAACCTCTATGTAATTATTTTCATCCCCAACCCATGAAAAACTAGTGTTACTATAGATGTTTTGAATTGGTCACTTGAGATGTAGTGGGAATTGAATACGTGGTTGATTTAGACGTTCTTTGTATTCTTCCTCATCTATATATACCCATTTATTTGTTTTCTCTTGATTTGAAATCATACTGGGGTGAAATGAGAGATGGTAAACAAGTTTATTGTCGTCAGAATCCTAGTTGCAGAAGTATTGAACATTAAACCGATGATATTAGTAAAAAGAATGGATTTTACATGTTGAAACATTATAACAAACATTTATTAGAAGCATGTAATTTTTTCCAATAGTATATATCCAATCAACCACTTTATAAAAAAATGTGGAATGAAGAAATACATTTACATTAATTCCAATGAAAATCCACAAATACAATTACTCAATGATCTTTTTCTTATTCCCCAAGTGGATGTCTAAAGGAATCCCCAATGAAAGTCATTTTTATGAGCATGTGGCGGTATACAAAAGTTATAGTTTATTAACAACTCGTCTCCAGGGAAAAAAATATGGATTGCATACACAATAATAAATCTAGATTCCTTCTTTTTCATAAAGAACTCTTTGTCATTGGAGTGTTCCTCAAATAAACAATTTGCATTGAAAAATGAGCACCTGTAGCTATTTAAGAACCTTGTAATGTTCCCAAGAGTGCATAGATGACCATCTATATATAATAAGTTATTTGTGTTAAATTTTCCCAAAGCAAAACAATTCATCCACATACTATACATGGCAATAATATGTTTGTATTTCACAATATTCAAGTAATCAAATCAACTATAAAGAGGACCACAATATGAAATAAGGGCTACTGACTTTTGGGGAGGATAAAACACATGTGAAAGGATAAACAACTCAAGATTTGCATAATCTATTTTAGACTTTTTGATCCTATAACTATTACCACAATAGGATAATTCAATCTTAGCATCGAGCATAGCAAAGGAACATGTCCAAGCACCATATAGAGCATGATTGTAACAGGTTTGGTAATTAATTATAGATGGATGGTAAGAGAGAAGTCATAAGTACCCTCCAACAATTGAACCAACCTTTTTCTATACTTGGACAAATTTTCTATTAGTTCATACAAGTTTTTGGATCTCCTTGTGGATATGTTTTGGTTAGCATTAATATCATACATTGGCTCACTAGAAATCGTAGTTGACTCAACAAAAGGAGACGTGTTGGTCAATTTAGGGTGGGAAAAGGTTGATTTGGCTTCCAACTTTACAAATAATTAACATATGGAAGTTTTCCTATGTATATTTTGTTGAGAGTACAGCTTCGGGATTCATTCCAATGATCATTGTGTTGTAATCAAGTCCATAATATATGTTGTAATTAGATTCATATATTCTCCATGACCTTATGCTTTGTTAAGGTCTTAGACGTGTGTTGCATCAAGTCCATAACTTATATTGTATTAAATTCACATGACATTGTCATATTTAGGAGAGATGTGTGTACTAGGATCTTATGATTAACAGCATGACCTTATTTTAAGGTATGAGTCTTATAAGTAATATCAAGATAGTAGAATTGTGAGTAATATCAAGTCCTACAAATATTCTCATATGATTGAAGTGGTAAATCTTGTGAGTAATATCAAGTTCAGGCTTGTGTGTAATATCAAGTCAGTAAACTTGTGAGTGATATCAAGTTCTGCAAATATCCTCATGCTCTGAGGTGGTGTACTTTACTATGTAAAGTGGATATACTATGTGATGTATGCCTAATCATGGTAAACAGGTGATACAAGTCTCCTTTAGGAATTAGCTACCCCTAGAGTGATTTACTTTACCATGTGACTATATGACCTAGGGTAATACATATGAGCATAGGTATAAAACAATTCTTATGAGTATGATATCATATAGATTTTATGAAAACACATATGGACCATGCAAGTATGATTAATGTAAGCATAGAGATGGAGAGAGAAATTGAATTTCCCCTGTTGCCATCGAGTGAACTCGAATTAATAAGACATCAGTTGAGTATTAGTTATGCTAAGCAAGTTCAGATAATTAAGAAATAAACTCCTTAATTTATGCAAGTGGTTGTTGAAGATAACACTAATGGAGAAGCACTAGTTCAATTTAGTTACATTCAATTATGTTCAATTACATTCAGTTATGTTCAGTTACATTCAGTTTCGTTCATTTACATTCAGTTTTGTTCAGTTACATTCAGTTATGTTTAGTTACACTCAGTTTTTCTCAGTTGCATGCAGTTACACTCAGTTGCATGCAGTTACACTCAATTCCACTTAGTTCCATTCAGGTGCATGCAGTACCATCCAGTTCAGTTCAGTACACTCAGTTAACAACTCTATTAGAGTTCGTTAATTAATTGAAGGTGCATATCTTCTAGTGGGATATAATTATGGAGCGTCATCTTCGAACCAGATCAATGGGGGGGAGCATGATTGAATATATATTAGTGTTCTAAGTGTTAACAAGTTAATCGTGCATGCAACCATTCTATTTTTATTGTATAACCTAATTTGACTTGTTATTATAGTTTTATTCACTTGGAAAGTTAGATATAGTGTTCCATTTGATCTCCATTCTCTGGTGCTCTCGATGAAAGAAATTTTCTATTGTGGTGTAATCATTCTCTGCCACTTATAAATCATACTCTTAACATTTTTTGCTAAGTTTTTTATCCTGCGAATTAGTGGAGGGTTTTCCCAGGGTATATCATGTGTTCTATGGTTTGATTTATGTCTTTGCATTATTGATGAGATTTATATGCACATTTATTGTGGATTAATGTTTTAAAGTTCAATTATATTCATTTTTTTCTCAATCACTAACATGGTATCATAGAAAGGGATAGCTTATTTTTGTGCAAACACTCTAAGCCTCTATAGATCTTGAATCATTGAGCAAGAGCTTGAATCAATGTCTTCTATATCCGTCTGACCGAAAGATAGACTCGAAGGAACGTCCAACTTCAATACATGGAATATGAGGATGATCTTCTACAAACCACCATTGACGGACTCACCTCCTCATGGGAGACCTTTCTTGCTATGGTAAATGGAAGAGAAGAGTATCCCAATTTTGAAAAACTTTGGCATGATTACATCCAATAAGAAGGGTGCATCCATAACAAGATAGTGAGCACTAAGGAGGAGAATCTTTCCCTCATGGAAAGAACCAAGAAAGAGAGAAAACTTGTTTCTCCCAAGAACACTTTATGTGCAAAGAAGAGAGATATCCATAAAGGTATGGAAAAATAAAAACTAATATTTTTTTATTGTAAAAATGCAGGTCACTTCATGTGGGATTGCAATACAAGGAAAAGAAAAGAAGGAAGAATTCATGCCACTGTCGTCGTAGAAAGAGGTGAACCTTCTCAAGAGAAATCATCCAAGGAAGAGGATGATTGAAAGGAATATTTCCTTTAGTGAAGAATATAATTTTCTCTTGGTTTCATGGGATCCTTATTCCAATGCAAACACACACTTTCTAGTACATGCATTAAGTTTTCTTTTTGCAATATTTAAAGTTGTAGTGAATAAAGAAGGACTCCACCTATCTCCGCAAGGTTGCAAAGATCAAGAGGGATCCCAAACAAGCATTAAATATGAGTAAATTATTTTTTATTTGTTGTTATAAATCATATCTAAAAAAAATTATGTTTCATGAATGTCTTACATATCTGTATTCCTAGACTTGGAATTGTGTTTAGCATATACATTGTTTTTTCTATCTTGATTGGCATGTTATCAATCTCATGAGTCCAAATTTTGCGAGATGATATAGGACTGATATAAGACTTATGTAGGAGTGATATATACTCATATATATGACTGATATAAGGCTGAAAATATTCTCCATAATAAATTAGATTAGGGCAGCTTGATTGTTTCGTAAATTGTGAACATAAGACTACATGATTGGCTAGATAGAGGGCTTCATGCTTATCTCATGAGATATGAACATTGGGTTGTATACTTATTTCATAAAATGATTTTTTTGACTGATAGGATGGATATAGGACTGATATAGGGCTGCGTATAAGTACATAATATTATAATGGATTATGATAAATCGGTTGGTCAATATCTGAACATAACTAGGTAAATCTTAATCAATATATTGAAAGCATTTCATGTGAATAAAATTCATGCCATATGAAATGGTTATAACCATTAGAATAATTTGTCTTGCAGGTAAAATTAATATGCCCTTACCTAGAATTAAATAATTACATGAATGTGGATTCATTATGATGAATGAGCCTGAAAGAGAACAGTTTGGAAGGTTCATATGTCTCTTGGGAAGCAGACAAAATATATGGCTTAATTCTATTTTGATAGATGTGAAGACTCTTGAAGATATTCTATCTTATTTAGATTCATGTGTGAAAGAAGAAATTCATATATAAATGATCATAAGTATCCTTGATAGAGGACCCACATTATTTTCTCACATTTACATGGTGAGAGGGAGTTGCTAGTCTCGCTAGCTCCTGAGGAACCAGTCACAACTAATTGATGTACCTCCTATAAAAAGGAGATATGCACAATGCTCATATTCAGAAGGAAGCTGATAAATGTATTCAATAATATTCTTATGATTTTTTATTAGTGGTGTGGAATTCACCAGACAAATATTTTCCTTAGTTAAATAAAATGTGCAGTAAAAAATCCTGAAGAGTTTTGGGATGATGGACTACAAATCCATGGCAACACATATGAAGTTAAAGATGAAATTTAATCATTCTTATTTCATATTTGGAGGATCTCAAGTCATTTTAGATGTATTTGGTTAGTCACAGGTCTCAGGATCTGTTATGTTCTTTGCAGTTTGTACATAGACATGTACAAAGCATGTGTTGTGGTACCTGCTTGGTACAAGAGTATGTGGACTAAGATATGTCTTGATCAGTAAAATAGAGTTTCAAAGATACATGAAATATGACTAGTATAGTGATTGATGAAGATCCCATGTGTTGCTCTAGATAGAGCATGTTGAAAAGTAATAAAGCTTTTGAGGGTTCTAATCAGTTATATTCGAGACATGGTACATATCCACAGATGAACAGCATTTCCAGCATTCTTACTAAGCCTATGTTTGGGACAAGCTTGGTATATTACATAAGAACTTATATAGTTTAAGAGGGAGTATTGTTGTTTCTTCATAGGCTGCAGAAGATAAAGTCCCCACCAATTACTCATAGTACATGACTTAGGAAACCAAGGGTTGTGATACCTTGTAGAGAAAATCCACTTGACCAGAGACATGGTTAAAAGTCTCAGAGACTATTTATAGTATGGACTGATAGAGAACAATTAAAACCTATCAGAGAGGTATTTGGGGTGTTGCAAATATAAGGAGAGGGATCAATGAGAAAGTGATCATGACTTGAAGAACATCACAGAAAATTATAATCTCACAGAGAACTTCTCCAGAAAATAGAAGATTCAAGAAGTCAACAAATGTTGAAGAGTGAAAGAAAATATAAGTCTTTCTTTATGCATGTTATTACACATTTGTTGTGTAATTTTGTATGTGGTGGATTTAAAATCCATGGTTTCTAGTTTAGAGAAACTTTATTCTATATTGGATCCAGATGATGCTACTTTTTGTAAGTAGTTAGTTGGTCTTTGAGTAGACATGTTGTATTTTATACTTACTACTAAGCATATGTTTGGGTACCTTTGAGGTACATTGGAATAGTATCATTATTATATTTGATACATGGAAGACTTATTATTTGATTGTGTTATCCAGCTATTCTTTTATCTTGAGATAAACGTTGTAATTTGAGGCTAGTACTACAAAAGCTAAGAGTATTTCAGCTTGTACTACAAAATCAAGATGTATGTCTGAGAGTACTACAGAAGCAAAATGTGTTTTGCAGATAGTACTACATATTAAGGAGTAGTGTAGCTTGGGAATCTACCTACTAGGGTGAAAGAATTGAGCCTATAGTCATTAGGTGTTAATAGTCAAGCTTTCTCAAAAACCCTATATGTGTTTTATGATAAAAACACACTCGAGATGAACTTTTACTTTATTGAAGTCATGGTCATGAGTTCCAATACATACGTAGTTCTAATAATATTGAAAATTTGTGACAAGCCTCTGTTTGTGACGAAGTTTAAAAACTTCCGAGATAAGTTTGGTATGGCATAGAATGTCTCCCTCACTGAGAGGGAGTATTGAGAGTACAGCTTTGGGAGTAGTTCCGATGAGACTTGTGTTGTAATCAAGTCTGGAATCTATGTTGTCATTAGATTCATATATTCTCCATGACATTATGTTTTATTAAGGTCTAATACTTGTGTTTTATCAAGTCTGGAACTTATATCGTATTAAGTTCACATGGCATTGTCATATTCAAGAGAGATACTTGTACTAGGATCTTATGGTTAATATCATGACCTTATGTTAAGGTCTGAGTCTTGTGATTAATATAAATAAAGTAGACTTATGAGTAATATCAAGTCCTACAAATATCCTCATATGATTGAGGTGGTAAAGCTTCTGAGTAATATCAAGCCGATACTTGTGAGTAATATCAAGTCAGTAGATTTGTGAGTAATATTAAGTTCTACAAATATCTTCATGTTTTGAGGTGGTGTACTTTACTATGTAAGGTGGACATACTATGTGATGTATGGCTAGCCATGGTCAATAGGTGCTACAAGTCTCCTTTAGGGATTAGCTACCCCTATAGTGGTTTAATTTAGAATGTGACTATATGACCCGAGCTAATACATATGATCATAGGTTAGAAACAATTCTTATGAGTATCTTATGATATAGAATTTATGAAAACACATATGGACCATGCAGAGATCATTAATATAAGAACATAAATGGATAGATAATTTGGATTTCCCATGTTGCCACCAAGTGAACTCGAATTTATAAGACAACAATTGAGTATTAGTTATGGTAAGCAAGTTCAATTAACTAAGGAATCAAATACTTAATTTATGCAAGTGGTTTTTGAAGATAACACTGATGGAGAATCCCTAGTTCAATTCAGTTACATTCAGTTCTATTCAGTTACATTTAGTTTTGTTCAGTTACATTTAGTTATGTTTAGTTGCATTCAGTTCTATTCAGTTACATTAATTCATGTTCAGTTACATTCAGTTCTATTTAGTTACATTCAGTTATGTTCATTTACATTCAGTTTTGTTCATTTACACTCAGTTGCATGTAGTTACACTCAGTTACATGCAGTTCCATTCAGTTGCACACAGTACCATTCAGTTTAGTTCAGTACACTCAGTTCCACTTAGTTCCATTCAGTTTCATGAAGTACCATTCAATTCAATTCAGTACACTTAGTTAGAGTTAGTTAATTAATAGAAGGTGCATATATTCTAGTGGGAGATAAGTATGGAGTGCCAGCTTGGCACTAGGTCAATGGGGGGGCACATGATTGAAGATATATCAGTGTTCTAAGTGTTAACAAGTTAATCATGCATGCAACCATTCAATTTTTGTTGTATAACCTAATTTGACATGTTATTAAAGTGTTATGCACTGGGAAAGTTAGATACAGTGTTCAATTTGATGTCCCTTATCTAGTGCTCTCGGTGAAAGCAATATACTATTATGTTGTAATTATTTGTTGGATTTTTTATCCTTTGAATCAATGGAGGTTTTTCCTAGGGTATATCCTGTGTTCTATGGTTTGATTCATGCCTTTGGATTATTGGTGAGATTTATATACACTGTTATTGTGGATTAAAGTTTTAAAGTTCAATTGTAACACCCCAGTTTTGACCCCATTTGCATTAATGTATATGTTGTAAATATTATAAGGAATCATGACAAGGAGCTCAAGGCCAAGGCCCTGTCATTGATTAATTTTTGGTATATAGGAAATCATGGTTGATGCCTATGGTTTATGTGCTAAGTCAAGCACGTTTGTAAACATCATGTAAATATGCAAATTAATGAAAAACCCACACCTAGCTATGTCAATGCAATGAATAATGAGATGGGGGCATGATTTTCCTAAGGATAAGGGAGAGGGAATGTTAACCTGGAGCCAGTATGGGAAAATCCATGTGTCATGGGGAAAACCCATCAAAAATGTAAACTGCCCCTTTTTCTTGTTTTTCTTCCCAACCATTTATTCTGCCAGAAGGTGGTTGAGGTATTTATTGCATGGAAGGAGAAGAGTATCGAAAAACTTTGAATTAGGAAGAGCACCCAGTTTTGAATGTCATGTTTTTGACTTCATGGGCAAGAAAAACACCTAGAACCGTATGCCAGCTTGGGGGCTGATGTGTTCATGCATTACGTCTTGGTTTTGAATTCAAGTTTTGGGAGCAGCGGGACTTGTTGCTCATCCATCATTCTCTCCATTCGCGGGGAAGATCTCGGTAGCTGAGTTCTTCCTATGTGTATTTCCCACATTTAGCAATTATTTTTCCCTTGGTGAGACTATGATTGTTATGTTACAGTGTTATCTTGAACTACAGAGTGTATGAGACCCTGTTACTCATGTTCCAGAGTAAAGTTGGTGTTGTTGAGTCTCCCTGTGGTTGCTGTGTTGTGCACCCTGGTTCAGGTCTGAACTAGGTACAAGAATTAGGAATGGGAGATACATAGAATGTGATTGATAAACCTAGTGTGGAACCTCACAATAATATAAGAGTGGTTGGTGAACCTGCTATGCACATCCTGAAGAGCATTGGAAGGGAAGGTGTAGCCTAAGGGACTGTGGAGAAAAGAAGGGGACACTTCCTTTTTTTGGGTGTGTAGGCAGTGGGGAAGCCAGGCCAAATAGGTCTTGTGAAGGTGTTCTTAGCTCTGTAGATGAGCTCACTATATTACCAGTTCTTCTTGACCATTGCCTTTAAATCCCGATAAACCCAACTCGAAAGATGGCTTGGCTGGTAGCCTAATAAACCCATCTGTTGGCTTGGTTATGTCTTGTTGTGTTTGACCTGGTGAGTAACCTTTGGCTGGAGATTCTAATAAACCCACAAGTGATATGGCTTGATTGTGTACAGTCTGATAAACCCATATGTTGGATTGACTGGTCCTTAAGGTGAATGTTGGCTTGACTGTGAAGAGTCTATGAAACCCAATTGTGAGATGGCTTGGCTGAGTGGCCTTTGAAACCCATCTGTTGGTTTTTCCCCTTGCAGCCTAATAAACCCAACTGTGTTGTCTTAGCTGATTTTTGTTGCACCCTTGGCTATGTATGAGTCTACTAGTGTTCCCTTATTCCTCAAGGAAATCATGCCTAGATCAGGGGTGGCAGTGTTGTTGAGAGATTGATGAGCTCACAAGCCTATGGTTGGGTGGAATGTTGCAGTGACATAGCTGGTTGCAAGACAAGTTCTTCTCAAGATAAGTGTTCATCTCTATGTTAATCTTTGCAATTGTATTTCTTGCATTATAATTTCTTGATGGAATGTGAAGAACATGTTGGCTGTGTTGAATTGATGAATTGTTCCTTTGAATAACTGCAATTATAGGCATCTATGTATGTTTCCTTCAATGCATTGTTAAACTAAGTGACAAGGTTAGAATGTCGGATTGATGTTGGCTAGGATGGCTAAGTCTGTTCAAGACTCTGATTAGTAGGTCGAATTTCTGAGTAGAAACCTTCTTCCGCAATGGTTTATTCTGCATGCGGGAGACATCCTTTGTAATATTTGGACCTCCGCAATTTACTTTCCGTAATTTGCAGGATGTGGGATGCGGGATGCAAAGATGCCTTTTTGCGAATTTCAGCTTTCAGCAGTTTTCGTTCTACAATGCACTTTTCCACAACTTGTCAGATGCGGGATGCGGCTTCACATATTTCGATTATTGCAATGGTCTTTTCTGCATGCGGGATGCGGGAATGCAGAATGCGGGATTCGAGATCACGGTATTGCAATTTTTACAATTCCCAATCCTGCAACTCAAATTTTTTATGCAATCAATTTTTGTGGGATGATTCTTAGCCGTTGATTCAATTCAAGATGCGGGACCATTGTGATCGTTGATTTTCATCGATATTTCTCTCTGTCATCCAATCTCCTCTAAGATATTTCCTTGCAAATCGTCGAACTGGTCAATGGAATACGGGAGGGAGTGTAATAGTGTTAGAAATGTCAAGAAGTGATTTGCGGACATGCCCTGTGTTTCGATGAATGGTAAAGGTTTCTCGATGAAATTTTTAATTCCACATAATAATGGGGTATGGGTACGCTACATCAATTATCTTCATATTTTGCTCAATCACTAACATATTTTCTATTTCACCTATTGGATGATTGACTGTGGTGGGTGTATTAAAATGAAAACTTTGGGTAGTTAGTCATTAATATAATGGGACAATGTGACTCACCTAGGGTTCACCTTCGACCCTTTACATTTTGAACAATTGCATACTATGGGGGTATCATAAAAGAGATCCAGCTCATGATGAAGTACCATTGGTCCAAGATGGATATTGGATGATGGCATGTTACAGTTGGTGGGGTAAAGTGGCCTTCCATTTTCATCTTCCATTCTCCTATGGTATGTTTCTTTTGTGTAAGTCTACATTGGTATTAATCAGCTATACAAAAAAAGTACAGAATATGAATAATTCTGGTCAAGGGAGAGGGGTGGTCTAACTACCACCCCAATCCATCAAAAGCATAAAATTCTACAGTAGTAGTATGAAGAGCATAAAAAACATACAGCAAATGGAGCTTGCTTCCTAGGTAAAAGTTTAAAAAAAAATTACAAAGATAGTCAAAAGAAGCCACAATAACCCATGTGTTATATGGGGGGATACGTACAATATTACTATGCAGGAATGTTTATGAAGAAACCTTGAAAACTAAAACCAGCATAAACCTAGATGTAAACAAAAGGAAGCGATATGGAGAGAAACAGAAAAGAAACAAGCTCACTGCAGCACATCGTTGGTAATGACATTCGGGTCATGTATCTCTTGTGTTTCCTCAATGATAGGACAAGGCCCAAAGCATTCCTCGTCTGAAAATGGTACACTAGGATTCACCAGGAGGGGAGTCGTTTTTCCAACATAAGCATCAGATTCACAAACCCATTTAGAAATCTAGGTAATGGTGGTCAGAATCGAAAAAGGAACCATAGATGCAGGAGGCATGGTAGGAGTCGAGCCGACATTCATTGAACCAGACTGAGCCATTGAGACACTGCCGCTACCCCCATCACCCGTGGATTCAAGTCCCATGGATATTCTTTTCCAAATGGCAATGACATCTCTGTGGGTGATAACCATGTCTAATTCCACAATTTTGGCCTTAGCCTGTAAAATTGAACTGCGAGTATGGTTCCATGTATCAAGCATTTCCTCCATGAGCGAGCCCATCATGTTTTTCATGATCCAATAGTGGTTGGGGTTGCTGCCATCAATACCACGAGCAAGGTTCGCAGTAACCAGCCTGGTTTCCCAATCGTCTGTTATGGTGTGAACCTATGGAGAAATCTCATTGGCATTACGATCTACCCTTTACCGGTGCACCCCCCATTGCACATGACCGCGACCACTCCCAGCATGGCGAGGCATGCCATGCTTCCTGGACATAGTTTAATGGTTCAGATGCAGAACAAAACCCAACAAATATGGACAAGATGAGTCTTGCAACATAATCTGGGAAGAACAAGAGTGCACCCTGATCAGATCATAGTGGAACAACCTAAACCAGAAGAGAATGATAATAAACAGTAGCCAGACCTGAGAGCTTAGCCAAGTAATAGCCTAATGGAATGAGGGAGAAATATTCATGACCACACTAAAACCAATAGTAGGGATAGCAGCCATTAATGGGGAGTGAATATTTGTGTACCACTTACATCCCCTCATCAATCCAAATCGCACTGCAACTAGCAAACGAAATGACCGTCGGGTCAAATCCTTCCTTATCTAAGTAGTGACGGTGTCCTCCATTGAAGTCTATATGTGTTGATAAAGCATTGTTGAGATGGACCAATTAATGTCATCTTGGAGAAAGTGTAAGGGGACTAAAAGGATTAGTCGTACCAACCATCATGGTGATCCCACGCATAGGAGCAGTGTTATGGTAATGACGAGTGTCATCCACTATGGGACTTGTTATAGCAGTGGAGGCGTTGTTGTTAATAATGGATGTGAAGGTTGTATCAACTATGATCCCATCATTAAAACTCAACTGATGACTAACTTGGCCAGCCTCAAAATCTAGACTCGCTTCATCAATGTGTAATGACTACAAGATAGGTGGCAATGTGATAGGATGACAAGTAGAACATGGTTCCTCTAGGATGGCCTAGTATGTTCCATCCTTGCCAACTTGAATCCCATCATTTGCATTAGGGGAAAGAAAATCTTTGCTGGCCAGAGACATTTTGGAAGACGTTTTGCCTTTCATCCTGATGCCTTCAAGATTATTTCATGATGTTTTTGGCCTGATGTGTTGGAAAATATTTCGGCATTCTGCTAACACAGCAGAGAAACTGTGGATCTTTATCCAATAGTCTTCCTATCATTTTAGTGATGTCTTTGCTTGGGATTTTCAACGTTTGTCAGAAAGAGTTTAAGTTTTTCCCAATACCTATTTTTTCTTCAACCGATTTTATAATTTTTGCTTGCATCATTTGGGTTGGTCAGATTGTCATTTGACTCTCCACCCAATAGTTTCGGATGCTTTTGAAATATTAGAGCTGATGCATCTGGCTAGTTTTCATTTTGTTAATTCGACGGTTCTCCATAGGAAAGTTACACCAAATACTGGCCGACAGCGGCAGTTATTTTCTCATTTCGATGTCGACATTTCGATTAGATGTAGGTTTTATTTTATTGATCGGTTATTTCTTTGAGAGTCTGTCGATAGGTTTTGATTGGGGACTTCCCAACAGTTGTCTCCAATGGTGTTGGCCTATTGTCATTTTTCTTTCTGATGAAGGCAGAATCATTTGTCATTTTTCTTTCTGATCCTTCACTGTTGCAATGTCAAAAAGGTTATTCCAATGCATTGGCGGTTGGTTTTTCATGTAGAGTGTCGATAGTTGCAAAAGAGTCAAGTTTTTTCAGAGCCAACATTGTCGAACAGTGTTCTCTTGTGCTCATCGTTGGTGCCGCTACATTTCAAACTTGGGCACCAATGGTGTTTTTCCTAGGTGACCTAAATGCCCAACGGCAGCATTTAATGATCGTTTATTTAATTTCCTATATACATCCATTAGGATTTTTTTTGGACTTGTTATGGTTTGTTATGGGCATTACAATTTGTTAATATTTGTGGAGAATAACTCGTTTTAGCATGCATTACAGATTCGTGGTGGGTTTCTTCCTCCCGTTTTGAGCAAGCACCTACAGGATATTTCCATTTGGAGCCTACGTAGCAGTTAGCGTTGAGAACTTCACCAACCTTCGATATATCCTTTCTAGGTAGGATCCAATCCTTTTCATGAATCTTTGATTGGTAGAATGGTGTTGATTTTTGGCCTTTTACGGTTTTATCAGATAGCGCGTTTAGGTGTCGTTTTTACAAGGCTAGGGTTTTTCATCCACCTCATAGGTAATTGTTGGCCTCATTATTTTTTAGACCTGCTCTACAAATGGTTGTGGTTTTTACCTGCTCCTAGCCTTACTCTTGTACAAGACCATTCAGACCTTAGACATGGGTGGCTCAAAACCCTGGTTGTGTAATGATGAGACTGAGATGGCCCGAGTTTTTCGTCGGCTCTTCCTCACCTGGTTCATATTTGTCTATGGTGATAGGGGTTAGCAAAGCCTGAATCCAGAGGAGCATTGTGTTCCTTCTGGTTTTAGCCTAGATTTCTCATCGAAAGGTTTTTTGGCCTTTGTGGTAGGTGCCATGGCATCATAGTGTTTCTTTGGACCATAAGGGTAATGAAGAAGAGGTCAAGCATAGGGTTTAGAACTAATTTGATTATTTTCTGGTATCGTGATTTAGATCGCTAGGTGTTTTAGAGCAAAACTCTCGATATGGCGCTTAGAAATTGCATGCGGACTAGCTTTATCATCTCGCTTTGACCTCGCCTTAGTTGTGGTATTTGATGATATGCGTATTTTTCCACCTCGCAGGTTTATTTTTCGATGGTTGGAGATGATTCGGTAATATATATTGATTATTTTTCTTAAATGCAAATGTTGGTTTTAAGATAAATGAATTGTTAGCTGAATATTTCCAGTATATCCTAGAAGTTTATAGTAGTTTTTGCATTTCCCTATTTTGTATGTAGTTGATTATCCCAATAATACTAAGTTTTTTTTTGTCACAGTTTTAATCCCCACACGACCAAATGCCAAAGAAACGCAAGAAGAAAGCTAAAGTTGTTGAGGAAGATTCGGACTTAGAAATCATTCCTAGGGTAGAAATAATTTATGAAGACACCAAATCTGTCACTAGAGCTGAGCCAGAATTCAAGTGGGGGCAGATATATCATATGCTCCAAGATTAGAAGGTCCCAGATGTGGGATTGGAGGATTTACCCCTTTTTTGAAACATATTTATATTGGGGATTACAAAGGTATCCACAAGACAGGATTTGTTCCCTTGCGCTGAGGTGATTCATTGGATTTTTGCTAACGCGAATGTGAGGGGTATGATTATGTATAATGTTGAAGAAAAGGGTTTCGCTTCCTCCTGAAATATGATTAGATAAATGGTTTAAGTATTGATTATATTGGGTGTGCAAAAATGATGATGACACAAGGAAATTCATTCCAACAGAGAGCATCTGGTGAATATGAGACCGCCAGTCTACGTACTCCATACCAACATGTAGCACTGATGCTTAACAGTATTTTCGGCAGGGCTGATGGGAGATTTTATAAGATTGGTTGGATCCCACTGATGTATCATATAACCATGGAAGGCACTATTTTGACTTGGGCAGACATCATGGCTAATAGATTGTCTTCATGTATATCTACAGTGCTGGGAGGATTACTACAGCGAAAGTGTGAGTTCTACATGGGATCATTTTTTATTGACCGTATACTCTTCCTAAACCCATTTGAAAAGATGAATTATAGCTGCAAGGAAGGAAAATCACCCATTTACACAGCATACCAAATTTTATGGGCCCACAAGTATCACAGCTTGTACAAGCTCATTTGTGAGGAATTCCTGATACCACTTTATCAATTGATTTTTCTTGAAGAATTTAAATGTATGTCTGAAGGTGCTTTAGAAGCTATAAGGGAATATGGAGATTATTTCTTCTCCAAAGAAGGCACTTATTTGAGAATGTACAGAGGAACTAAAGCCCCTTCATTACCCCCCAAGTTTTCCAATGATTATATAGTGCATAAGGAAGCAGTAAGACGACTCTTTTTGGACGGATTCGGGAGTTTTTTGTTCAATATGAAGAAGGTGGTTTTCCCACCAATGCCTTTTTATGTTGGTAGCTATAAATTTTCCAAATTTAAAATGTCACCAGAGTTTGTGAAAGAACTAAAAATTTTCGATTTTGGTGAGAAGAGTTTTCATAGAAATGATTCTCAGGGAAAGGTTGCTACACATCATGCACATGTGAAGGTAAATTTCAAATACTCTGATCACATAGACAAATATGAGGAATTATACCGCAATGCTTGTAATATGACTACTCTGAACTAGCATTTCAAGAGGAAAATCATAGTTTCAGGAGGCAAAGGAAACAACAGCACTACTGAATAGAAAAGACAGGAAGAAGAAGCTGCCCAGAGAGAAAAGGAACAAGAAACATGAAAGTTAGTTGAAGAAGAAAATAAATTGTTAGCTGAAGAAGAACATAGAGAAAAAAGAAAAAGAGGAGCAGAAGAAGAAGGAAGAAGAAGAAAGAGTACATAAGGATTCAGCTAACCGAGCAAAAGAAGAAGCAATGAAGATAGATATGGAACTGAGATGGAAAGAGAAAGAGGACCAGGACAAGAACAATGTGGAACAAGATGCCGCCCAATATCCTCCTTCTCTTTCAGGAGATATACTAACAGGAGGCCACATCCCTATTGTTGAATTGAGATTAGTACCCTTCACTCCATCTAAGCAGCATGTGATTGCTTATCTGGATAAAGAATTCTTCGATCCTAAGAGGAATACCATTGTTTGGAGATCCAAAAAGAAGTTGAGAATGGGTACCCAGCTTGAGGTAGTCATGGTTACTTAAAAGAGTGTTATAAAATATACAGATGAAGATCGAGAGAAAATGGCCTCGATCGATGTCGCAGTTACACAAGAGAATGCTTATAATGTTATCAAACTGAAAGGACTCATAGATCAATACAACGAAAATATGGTAAAAAATAAAGAGACCCTAATGAAAGAAAGGGGAGAAGTCTGAGAGGTGAAGAGGAAGCATGATGCCACTCTTTCAGATTTAGAAAGGCTCCAGGAGGCCTACCAGGGATTGGAAGTAGAAAAGGAATCCTTGGTATTGTCCAATACCATTATTAATGTAGAAAAGAAAGACTTAGAGGGTAAGATATCAGGGATAGAGACACAAAGGGTCGCAGCTGACAAGAAATGAGAGGAGTTAAAGGCCTGAGTTGCAGAATTGGAGGCACAAAATAGTTCTTTGGAGATTCACCTTAAGACAACAAATGAGCGGAAAGTTGATGTCACCCCTCTCCGAGAGCACGCTCTCTTACTCAGAAGGAAAATATATCAAGTTCAGTTAAAACTTGTAGAAGAGGTCTAAAGATTAAGCAGGCATAAACCATATTACAAGAGATCTCAGTAGTATCCATTGACTTCAGAGCGAGAACTCTAGAAATTGCAGAAATTATCCAAGGCCAACTCACTTGGTTGGAGACTAATGAAGAATTTTTGGAAAATGTACCCCAAAATAGTACATAGAACTTGAATATCGAGTATGAACTCATGGTTTCAGCAGTAAGGTTGTTGCAAAACTGACAGCCCCAGTCGGGAAAACGCTAGATAAATGCATGGATTTTTACAAAAGGGTGCTTACAACACATAAAAAGTGTCATACCTCTATAGCAAAGAGACTTCAAGAGTTTATGGGTCAAGAAGGGCATTTGAAGTACCTTCATGACAGACTGCATGAAGATGAGCTTAACATACAGCAGGTTAAAGGCCTCAATGAGAAAGTAGTAAAATGTTTGGTTGCAAAAGCTGCAATCAGCAATTTCCTACTGGAAGACCAGCTCAGATTCACTCCACCAAAAGTACAGAGTTTAAGTCTCAGCTAGCTGTGCATGAAGTAATAGTTGGACTATTGGAACCTATGGACTTCAGAACCATCTCTGCTAATGTTGCTGCATGGAAACAATTCATTGAGAGATTGGTTGGGCCCGCTTAATCTGTTTTGTTTTATTCACATGTGTCACTTTTTGTAATTATCTTATATTATTTTACTCTCCTAGTGCTAGTCACTAGAAGACAAAATTTTATACATCAAAGAGTTGAGGAAGCCCAAAGGGCATGGGTAGCCAAAAGTCATTTTGTAAAAGTATAAGTAGAGGCAGAATAGAATAGATAGAGGGACCTTTTCTATCTGATACATGCTAAAGCTATTTGTATTAGAACTACTTCTTTTATAAATAAAGAGAACCCAAATTTTGTTGGAGGAAGGACTGTACGAGTTTCAAGATGTATAATGTGGATTGCTGAATGTGAACTATTTTTGTTTAATCTTGCTGCATAATTGTGATATCGTTCCAACCTATTGAATTATTTCTGCAGCTTATGAATGGTTTTATTTTCTATTTTGAATCTTCTGCAATAAATGAGTAATAGATGTTTTAACTCAACAAATTTATATTTGTGTTATCTTTCTATTGTATTTATGCATGAATAAATTAACAACTACCTGTAGGATTCTACATGCAAATAGGACAATATATTACTCATTCTGATATAAACGTTGCTCCCTGGGATAGATTAGATAGAATAGGTTAGAATAGGTTACTCATTTCTCTACTTTTGTGGAGTGACTATGAGGCAAGAATGTCAAGATGAGAGGTAAGAACCTACGCATCTCTAGTGAGGTTCTTACTCATCAATCACTTGCATTTAGTTTAGGCACTTGCATTTCATTCCTAAATATAAAATCATATAAACGGTGGACTGGGATGCAACCAGTAAGATAGATTTAAAAATTTCTTTAATTATACGGTAGTCAGACCACTAACCGGATGGATTCCCCATTCCAAACAATAAACGATCTAATTAGGAAGGGTTATTGGGGAGAAACCCTACTATTGGTACCTGGGATTTTTCCAAGAATCAACAATTTTGATGCTAGAAGGAGGGCCTCTAATGCATGGCTAGCAGAGAAAATTCGTTTATTAGAAACTATTCCACTAGTGATAGCTCTAAGACTAGCTTTTCCTGAAGACTTAATTTACAAAGAAATATTAAAACCTGAAGTAGAAGTTCCAAAACACCTCTACCCCATTCCTTTCGAAGTAGTTAATCACTTGAGGAGTGTTGGGGCGCATACTCCATATAGGGTAACTCCGCGGTTAGTTAGGAAATTTGTAAGTGGAGCTATGGGTCAAAATAGTCTTAGGGGTGTCGGGGTAAGTCAAAACCCTATCTTTTTGTAATAAGCCCATGGTTTAAATCCAGGGTTTAGGGTTTTGTGGGTGCCCATGGTTTAAGACCAGGGTTTTGTAAAGCCGCGCAGTATAAATAAGCGCTTATGTAAAATGGAGAGGTTAGGATTTTTGATGTAAGAAAAGATAAGGCAAGTAAGATTGGTTTTTGTAAGGAAAGGACAAGTCCCAGCTGTGTGCGTGGACGACCTCTGCAGCTGTGTGCGCAGAGGGTTTTTGTAAGGAGGAAAGAAAGATCTGCAGCTGGATGCGCAGAAGCATGCTGCTATGTGCGTG
>LPNX010512003.1:801132-842643 GCA_001517045.1 Pseudotsuga menziesii | reverse complement strand
AACCTGTGCGCAGGTTGTTGCCGAAAGGGCCAACACAGTGGGTCGTTTGTTGGTGCGAAGTATAAAGCGTTAACCCGGGTCTGCCCAAGTGCCAACAAGGAGACACACAAGGTCTTATGTGAAGAAGATTGGGGGATTGTGGACAATCCCTGAATTACCAAGAAGGAAAGCTCCCAAAAAGGTACCCACTTACACGGAAGATTCGATTTTGGTGGGAAATTTGGAAGATTTAGTGAATTTTTCCTTACAAGAAATTGTTCAACCACTTAATCAGTTGGGAGCAGATTCCCTGGTTTTTCAGTCACCGTTGCAGTCACCTGTTCATTCTCCACCGCAATATCCTCATAGAATCATGGTAGGGAATGCACCCCCAAATGATAATTAGCCTGTAAATCCTAATCCACCACCATCCCGGAGAGCCAGAACACTATTCAAACTGGATACTCCTTTACATGCTTTACCTCAGAATGCAGAAAAGGAACTACCTAAGTTTGACCCAGGAAAGGGAATTTCTGTGGATGACTTCCTGCAAATTTTTTATCTCGATTTAGAAATTTTAGCAGTAGAGCATGAATATGCGGTATGCGGACTTTTTCCACATGCTTTTGAAGCTAAGGAATCTGCCTGGTATTTTGGTTTACAAGCAAATTCTATAACAAATTGGGATACTTTTGAAAGACTGTTTAAAGGAAAGTTTGGTAGTCAAAGAATCACTTCCACTTTCATGAAAGAATTGCAAACTCTGAGGATGTACAAGAAAGAGAAAGTGCAAGATTTGTTATGATTATTAATCCTCCCTTGTTCAAATTTGGTCATATGTCTAAATCAGTAGTCATGTCTAAATCAGGAGTCCATCCAGTCTATTTATAGTCATTAACACCATTGGGTCCACTTGGCCTAATTGGGGCACATGTTTCAATTACTAAAGTGTGGGGAACACTAATTGAGGCTCACTGCCACTGATTGCACTTGATTGATCAATTTAGGAGCCTCCTAGACCAATCCCTACAATTTAGGAAGCCACTAGGAGTGTCAAAACCAACCAAGGTTAGTTCACTTCAATTGCTGACTAGTCAAGCTAAGTTAGGAGTCAGTTACATTTAGTTCTAGTCCTCTACATTTAGTTAGCGCTAGGATTACTTGACTACACTCATGCGGGCCGCATTTCTCACCTACCACAGTCAATTAACCTTAGTCAACACTGAATGTAACACTTGAGTTGTGTTTTAGAGCTCCGATGAACTCTGGTTATGGTTTAGACAAGGTCAGTTAACTACTGAGTCCTCCGATAGTGATTTAGACAAGGTCTTAGTTACCTACAGTCAAGTAGAGTCTATCAATTTGAATTTCCTCATGTGGATTCGAATTTCATGTGGCTATTAAATTCATTTTACTTCATTGTAATTATTATCTAATTACTTTTTTATTAATGAAAGCATTCACAGCTGCAAGTTGTTTTTGCACTGTTTCATTCTTTAATTGTTGAGTAAATTGTGTGATCTACTTTGTGACTTGTGTGTTTGTCTACAGATCTATGTGCTCAAATTTACATGGTATCAGAGCCTCAATGGACAAGACTCCTCTCCTCCTCATATCTCCAGCCGGATCATTCTTTTTGGGCAAATTGCTCCTTCCAGTACTGCACTAGAAGTGGAGAATTTACCACTTAATATCCCAAGTTACGAAATTGTTGATCAAGCTTGCTTGATCAACTATGCTGGATGTGAAGGAAATTCCAAAAGTGCAGACTGTCGACCTTACTTTGTATGTTTGATTATGTGATAGGTTTTCAGCTTTTCTTACAGCATTCACTACAAGCAGCCCTTTCTTCTCACTACATTCGCTACAGCATCTCAGTTCTTCTTAATACATTCAAAATGGCTCACCCAATAGAGCCTCTCACTCCCTTCAACTATTACCAGTGGAAGGAAGACATGGTGGTAATGCTCCGTGCCAAAGGGCTCTTCAGAATCATAGAAGAAACAGAGGAATAGCCAGATTCAGATAAAGACAAAGCTAAGTACATGAACAGGCTTGATGAAGCCCATGGACACTTGCTCTTCTCAGTCTCTAAAGATCTTTGGTACCACATCCTAGAATTGAAGACTCCCAAGGAGGTTTGGGACAAGATTTCCTCCCTATTTGATAAGCATGATGAGATGAGGATCCATCAGCTAGAAAATCATCTAATTACTCTCAATCCATCCAATTTCAAATCTCTAAATGAATTCTTTACAAATTTCAAGAACGTGATATATCTGTTGAAGCAATGCAAAGTGGAGAAGGATGAAGATCGGCTCATCCTTTCCATTCTCACAAAGCTCAATGCAAACTACTCATTCTTTGTATCCACCTTCCAAACAGTAAGGCTCACTACTCCAAATTGGAAGATGCCCACTCTTAATGTTTTCATCCAATCTCTTATTTTTGAGAACGATAAATTGATCCAAATGGGGATCATTCAATCTCCCAAAGATCTAGATCTAGTTGCAAGAGGAGATAAGGTATCAAATGATAAAAGGAAGCAAAGAGATGAGTCCCCTATGAAGAAAGAGTAGTCAAAAGAACCTTCAGGTTCAAAGAGAATCAAGAAGAATGGCAAAGGAAAGGTCCTCTGCTCTTACTGTGGAAGGGGCTTTCATTCAGAAATCTCCTGTATGAGAAGACAACTTGATGAAATGGCTCTTGTTTTGAAAAAGCACAACATTTCTGTACCTACTAGCGCAAGGAAGGATGACTCTGAAGAAGAAGAAGATGAAGAATACCAAAGGAAAGGCCATGCACTGAAGACTTGTTGCACATCAGTACCTATCTTCCTCATTGATTCTGGAGCTTCCAACCATATGGTTGCATCCAGAGAATCATTCTCTTCTTTTTAGTCCTTTGATGGTCCTAGTATTCACATGGGAAATAACAATAAAGTCAAAACAAAGGGGAAGGGATTTGTCCAACTTGAACAAGGAAGGTTCAAAGATGTGCTATTTGTTCCCTCCCTAGCTTCAAACCTGTTATCTATCTATCAGATGACCCATACTGGATCTCCAAAGCGAATGATATTTGGTCCTGACTCAGTGGAGATCATAGCTATCTCTACTAGGAGCATCATAGCAAAGGGTACTGCAAATCATGCTTCAAAATCATATGAGTTCTCACATTTCATGCCTCCTTCAGAACCAGTGCACTCTCAGCAGCCACCTGCAAGGGAAGGTAAAATCATTGCATCTACTTCTTTTATAGCTTCTACTAGTATTCCAAATCCATCTATATCAGTTTATGACCTTGAGATTCATGGTGACTCAGATCTAGATTCAGTCCCTACTTCCAAACTAGAAGCTAGGAAGATGACTGGAAACTCACCTAACACTCAGAAAGGAAAGACCCTTGCGCTATGTCATGCTATCTTACCTCCTTCAGGGAGATGCAATAAACTCCCTATAAGATGCTATATGGCAAGGGCTCACTCTTACTACATTTAGAAGAATGGATATGATTATACACCTCTTCATTCAACAAGAGACAAAGGTTACATTCCTCCTTCCTTCCATCATCATTTTTGGAGAAGAAGGAGAAGTCTACATGCCAGGCCCCAGAATACCTGTGCATAGCACACCATGCATGCTGCTTCACTACCTCATAGAGATGAAGATTGCAGCAACACATTTTCAAGTTTTTCAAAATTGAGACATGATTCTACCTGCTTAGATAGAGGGGGGGTCTTTTTTCCCATGTGGTTTTTGCCCAAGCTCCTTGTATTAAGTAGTTACTTTATTTTACTTGATGTAATGGGTGACCTATGGTCTTAGTTACCAGGGCCCACAGTTTTTCCAAGTTAGCATTCAGGGGGGGTGTTAGGATTATTAATCCTCCCTTGTCCAAATTTGGTCATATGTCTAAATTGGGAGTCATGTCTAAATCAGGAGTCCATCCAATCTATTTATAGTCATTAACACCATTGGGTCCACTTGGCCTAATTGGGGCACATGTTTCAGTTACTAAAGTGTGGGGAACAATAATTGAGGCTCACTACCACTGATTGCACTTGATTGCAATAGTTTAGAAGCCTCCTAGACCAATCCCTACAATTTAGGAAGCCACTGGGAGTGCCGAAACCAACCAAGGTTAGTTCACTTCAATTGATGACTAGTCAAGCTAAGTTAGGAGTCAGTTACATTCAGTTCTAGTCCTCTACATTCAGTTAGCACTAGGCTTACTTGACTGCACTCATGTGGGGCACATTTCTCACCTACCACGGTCAGTTAACCTTAGTCAAAACTAAATGTAACACTTGAGTTTTGTTTTAGAGCTCCGATGAACTCCGGTTATGGTTTAGACAAGGTCAATTAACTATTGAGTCCTCCGATAGTGATTTAGACAAGGTCTTAGTTACCTACAGTCAAGTAGAGTCTATCAATTCGAATTTCCTCATGTGGATTCGAATTTCATGTGGCTATTAAAGCCATTTTACTTCATTGTAATTATTATCTGATTACTTTTTTATTAATGAAAGCATTCACAGCTGTAAGCCATTTTTGCACGGTTTCATTCTTCAATTGCTGAGTAAATTGTGTGATCTACTTTGTGAGTTGTGTGTTTGTCTACAGATCTATGTGCTCAAATTTACAAGATTTTAGTCAGAGGTTTGCTGCCCATTTAAATAATTTTAGTGCTACAATAAAAATTGTTGAAGAAACTTTAATAGAATATTATACTTCAACACTTTCCCCCAACATAGCAATGTTTGTTAAGAGGGACCAATAAAACCTTCTTTGGTAGAAACTTATGAAGAAGACAATAAAGTAGAGGATGAACTTGAAAGCATAAACAAACACACTACAGAACCAGATATAAGGAATTTTAGCAGTAAGAAACCTTTGTTGTTAACTAGAACTAAAGAGGAACATTCAAGTGAATTGGAAAACATGGTTAAAATGGTACAAATGCTATCAAAAAATATTGTTGATTTAGAAAAGGATAAAGAATCCAGTTCATCCGAAAAGCAGTTCAAACCTTTTTTCAAGAAAAGAGAGGAAGGTGCCACATCTCAACCACCTCTATATAGTTCTTCTATTTTAAATTTTAATGAGGTTGGAATGGATAATTTCTGTACTTTTCATCAGGAACCTCATTCTGAAAAAAATTGTCTGCAATGGATTAATTCAATGACTCTGGTTATGAACCAAATATTAGATGCTCAAATAACAGAGCCTAAAGTAAAAGAAGAAACAAAAAATGAACCAAAATAATCTCATGCAACAACGATGATCTTATAGGACTGTGCACCTACACTCGGGTTGGTTGAAGAGGAACCAATAGAAGAAATTCAACTTTCAGCAGTTAGTGTCACAACTAGAAGAAAAGGACCAATAATGGATGAAATTTTATTACTGCCCAAGATTAGGAAGATTCAAGAAAGTATGAAGAAGATCAGCATTTATACCCAAACACCACCTAAGTCTGATTTGTTCATTACAAAAGACAAGGTTATAGCGGTAAATAAGCATGTGAATGTTATGGAAAATAAAGCAGAAAGTAACAAGAAAAGTTCAGCAAAATGTGATATGGGATATGACATAATAGAGGACATCAAGAAAGCAAAAGAAAATCTCTTTAGTTGAAATGTGCAACTTACCTCAACAAAGAAGAAAGCTCCTGGAATCCTTTGATCCACAACCCAGTAGATCCTAGGATGATATTCAATCAGATAAAGAAATAAATGAAGCTAGTATTGGGGGGAATTCTAAATATCAAACATTGCCAATTTTGCTATCCTTTGATATTTTCAACCATAATGTGCATAATTGTTTCATAGATTCTAGATCTTCCTCAAACATCGTGCCTCTTTCAGTTTGTAGAAAGATAAATGGTCAACCTACACCCTCTTCATGCAATATCATTCGGTTGGATAGATCAGCAGTCAAGGTTGTAGGAGAAATTAAGAATGTGTTGATATGGTTATCTGTAGATGAAAGGGTCTACCAGTTTATAGACATCATGGTGGTGGATATACTAGAAGCTTATGGTTTTATATTAAGCAGGGACTAGTCTGCAAAAATAGAAGGATACTTTGAAAGTGACTGGTGGCACTTGCAGTTGCCCTATAAGAACTGTCAGAATTAGATCAAGGTGATGAGGGAACCACACATGAAGCATAATGTGACACAATAGGAGGGGAAAAATGAACCTGTGAATTTCTCGCATTCAGTCTTGGGTAACTATTTCATAGAGCTTGAACCTAGAAACTATCAAGTGAAAGAAGCCAATAGTGAATCAGATACACAGTCCGAGCTCCTTCAGTTTTCACGGAATGGCAATATTGATTGTAATATAGTTAATTTCGTTTCTAATTTAGAGAGTAACACTAGTCCTGTAGATTTAGAAGATAAATTTTGGTTGTTATATTTTGACGGTTCCAAAACTCAAGAGGCATCAGGAGTAGGTTGTCTCGTGGTTGATCCTAAAAAGAAAAAACATTTTCTCTCTTGCGGACTAGAGTTCGAAAGAACTTTAAACACTACCAGGAAATTTTTAAAAGGTGTTTTGATAAACATAAGTCCGAGAAGGGGAGTTTTGAAGTTGGGGATTTGGGGATTTGGATCTCAAGTGGGATCACCCGCATGATGAAAAGGGAAAACATACAAAGTTTCAACACCTACGAGTTGGCCCATTTCAGATTGCTGAAAAGTTAGGTCCCTCGACTTACAAGTTACAGGATTTATAGGGGTGGTGGGAAGAGAATCTTCCTGTCAATGGTCTGGTTCTCAAACCTTATTTCACTTAGTATTTTAGGAGCTCTTTTGTACATAAATAAACCTTTCTTTTGGTTTCTAATTTTTTTAGTATGTTTATTTTCTTTCTGCTGATTTTCTTTTCTGCATTTTATTTATTTCAGTATTTTGCTTTAGTGTAGTTTTATTTCAGAAAAATCCAACTCAATATTTGGTGCTTGGAGGACATTGGAATTTGGAAAAACTACAAATATTTTAATCCAAGAACTGCTCATCAGAATTTATCTATGTCAGGTTTTTTAATTCGATAGACTGTTAAAGGGAAATTATTTTAAGAACACATTGAAGTCCTATTTTAAACCCTGTAAAATAACTGAGGTAGATGAAGTCTAGAATACTATTTTGGGTCTCCACCCACTTCACATTAATATATGTCCTAGGAAGCTCACCACAAAAGACCCACGGAAAGGAGGTGGAATGGACAAGTGTATGGTATTGAAAAATAATCCCATGCCACAAATGAAATCCAAAAGGATTAATATAAAGAGTCAATTTCCAAGAAAGAAAATATATATCAAAAGGAGATACTAAAGACACAAATAATGATTGCATTGCTCAAAAAGGTTCTTCTCCGTCTGTGAGCTGAAACAACTTATCACTCACAAAAAAGGACACCATGGATGGAAGAACCTAAATCAAATCTCAAATTTTAAAAGAAGCAATCCGGGAAGACTCAAAAGACAAAAGTCTTAAGCATCAAAAGAATGCAAAAGGCATCGGAATGAGGAACAAACAAATACATCTGTCCAACTCTATTAAAATCCTATGGCGTCACAATCAGAAGCAACCAAATACAGGAGTAAATGAATCCCACTTTTTGGCCCCAAAATATTTATCAATAATTTTAAAGCATGGTTACCATACCCCGCAGGACTGTAATTAATGAGATGTTCTAAATCTTACATTCTTGTAGAAGTCTGGATTTTCTAAATAATATTGAAAAAGGATGGGATGAGTTACTCTAATAAAATTCCATAACACAGTTCATGATTTGAAAGATAGTTTTTTCAGAGATCTATGTTCACCAACCAGTCACCAATTGTTGCGGCTGCAAATTCAACCCCAAAATTTTATGATTTTAGGATCCCCCTTTAATTTCTTAGCTTTTGATCTTACTTAGACATTTTTCCCTTTGAAGGTTGGTGCTCATGATGTAGTTTTTCTTCTGAGCAAGTTAGAAAATTTTTGCACCATGTAAGAAAACATTTTTGATGCAATTTGTCGGAATAATTTCTATATTTTTCTTCAACACAGCGGAGACGTTTTGCCTTTCAGCCCGACATCTTCTAGCTTATTTCACGATGTTTTTGGCCCAATGTGTCAGAAAACATTTTGACATTCTGCCGACACGGTGAAGAAATTTTGGATCTGTATTTGATAGTATTCCAGTCATTTTCGTGATGTCTCTGCTTGGGGCTTTCAGCATTTCTTGAAAAGAGTTTGAGTTTTTGTTGATAGTGTTTTTTTTTCAGTCGATTTTATACTTTTTGCTCGCATCGTTTGGGTTGGTCGGATTGTCCTTTGATTCTCCACCTAATAGTTTCAGATGCTTTAAAAACATTAGAGTCGATATGTATGACTAGTTTTCGTTTTGTTAAGTCGATGGTTCTCCATCGTAAATTTACACCAAAGATTGGCCGACATCAGTGGTTATTTACGCATTCAGACACTAACGTTTTAATTAGCTGTAGGTTTTCTTTTTCCGATCGGCTATTTCTTTGAGAGTCTACAGACAGGTTTTGATTGGGCCATTCCCAGTAGTTGTCTCTGATAGTGTCATTCTGTTTTCATTTTTCTTTCCAACAAAGGCAGTAAAATTTATGGTTTGTAGCCGATCCTTCACTGTCGCAACATCGGGAAGGTTATTCCAATGCAATGGCGGTTGGTTTTTCATGGAGTGTGTCAATAGTTGCGGAGGAGTCATGTTTTTTCAGATCCGACATTGTCGAACAGTTTTCTCTTGTGCTCCTCATTGTTGTTGCTACTTTTCAAAACTAGGCATCTACGGCATTTTTATCGTGCGACCTAAATGCCCAACGGCAGCATTTAATGCTCGTTTATTTAATTTCCTATATATAGCCATTAGGGGTTTTTTAGGAATTGTTACAATTTGTTACGAGGGTTAAAATTCGTTAAGGTCTGTGGAGAATACCCCATTTGAGCATGCATTACAGATTTGCGGTGGGTTTCTTCCTCCCGTTTTAAGCACGCGGCTATAGGAGATTTCCATTTGGAGCCTACGTAGCAGTTGGCACCGAGCCCTTCACCAACCTTCGATATATACTTGTGAGGTCGGATCCAATACTTTTCATAACTCTTTTGATTGGTAGAATGATGTTGATTTTTGTCCTTTTACGATTTGATGAGATAGCACATTTAGGTGTCGTTTTTACAAGGTTAAGGTTTTTCGTTCACCTCATAAGGTGTTGTTGTCCTCATTGTTTTCTAGACCTACTCTACAAATGGGCGTGGCTTTTACCTTCTCCCAGCCTTGATCTTGTCCAAGACCGTTCAGATCTTAGACATGGGTGGCTCAAATCCCTAGTTGTGTAATGATGACACTAAGATGGCCCTAGTTTTTTGCTAGCTCTTCCTCACCTGGTTCGTATTTGTTTGTGACGATAGTGGTTAGCGAAGCCTAAACCCATAGGGCCATTATGTTCCTTCAAGTTTTACCCTATATTTGTGCCACAATGTTGCTTTGGACCATAAGGTTAATGAAGAAGAGGTCATGCATAGGGTTTAGAACTTATTTAATCATTTTCTGGTATCGTGATTTAGAACAATAGATGTTTTAGAGTAGAACTCTTAATATGGCGCTTAGAAATTGCATGCAAACTAGTTTTATCATCTCGTTTTTGACCTCACCTTAGTTGTGGTATTTGATGATATGTGTAGTTTTCCACCTCGCAGGTTTATTTTTCGATGGCTGGAGATGATTCGGTAATATATATTGATTATTTTTCTTAAATGCAGATGTTGGTTCTAAGATAAATGAATTGTTAGCTGAAGATTTCCAGTATATCCTGCAAGTTTATAGTATTTTTTGCATTTCCCTATTTTGTATGTAGTTGATTATCCCAAGATTACTAAGTTTTGTTTTGTCACAGTTTCAATCCCCACGCGACCAAATGCCAAAGAAACGCAATAAGAAAGCTAAAGTTGTTGAGGAAGATTCAGACTTAGAAATCATGCCTAGGGTAGAAATAATTTATGAAGACACCAAATCTATCATTAGAGTTGAGCCAAAATTCAAGTGGGGGCAGATATATCATATGCTCCAAGATTAGAAGGTCCCAGATGCAGGCTTGGAGGATTTACCCCTTTTTGGAAACATATTGAGATCAGGGATTACAAAGGTATCCACGAAACTGGAGTTGTTCCCTTGTGCTGAGGTAATTGGTTGGATTTTACCTAAGGTGAATGCGAGGGATATAATTATGTATAATGTTGAAGAAAAGGGTTTCGCCTCCTTTACAATCGTATACATAGCTAAATCCTACAACCTTCCAATCTCAGAAGTCAGCCTAGCAAACAATTGGATAAATGGTTTAAGTATTGATATTGGGTGCACAAAAATGATGATGGCAGAGGGAAATTAATTTCGACAGAGAGCATCTAGTGAATATGAGACCACTAGTCTACGTACTCCATATAGACTTGTAGCACTGATGCTTAACAGGATTTTTGGTAGGGATGATGGGAGATTTTATAAGATTGGGTGGATCCCACTGATGTATCATGTAACCATGGAAGGAATTGTTATCAATTGGGTAGACATCGTGGCTAATATCTTATCTTCCTGTATATCTGCAGCACTAGGAGAATTGCTCCAGTGGTAGTCTGAGTTCTACATGGGATCATTTTTTATTGATTGTATACTCTTCCTACACCCATTTGAAATGTTGAATTTCAGCTGGAAGGAGGGAAAAGCACCCATTTACATGACATACCAAATTTTATGGGCCCATAAGTATCACAGCTCGTACAAGATCATATGTGAGGAATTCTTAATACCACTTTATTAGTTGATATTTATTGAAGAATGTAAATATATGTTTGAAGGTTCTCTAGAATCTATAATGGAATATGGAGATTATTTCTTCTTTAAAGAAGGAACTTATTTGAGAATGTATAGTGGAACTAAATCCCCTTCATTACTCCCCAAGTATGCCAGTGATTATATAGTGCATAAGGAAGCAGTAAGACAACTCTTTTTCGACGGATTCGGGAGTTTTCTATTCAATATGAAGAAGGCGGTTTTCCCACCAATGCCTTTCTATGTTGGCAGTTATAAATTTTCCAAAGTTAAAAGCGCACCAGAGTTTGTGAAAGACCTGGAAAATTTCCATTTCCGTGAGAATAGTTTTCATAGAAACCATTCTCAGGGAAAGGTTGATGCACACCGTGCACTCGTGAATGTAAATTTCAAATACTTTGGTCACTTAGACAAATATGAGTAAGTATGTCGTAATGCTTTTAATATGACTACTATAAACAAGCGTTTCAAGAGGAAAATCATAGTTTTAGGAGGAAAAGGTAGCACCACCACCACCAAATAGAAAAGATAGGAAGAAGAATCTGCATAGAGAGAAAAGGAAGAAGAAACACGAAGATTAGTTGAAGAAGAAAATAAATTGTTAGTTGAAGAAGAACAGAGAGAAAAAGAGGAAGCCTGAGTAGAAGCAGAAGGAAAAAGAATAAAGAATACAAAAGGAGTCAACTGACCAAGCAAAAGAAAAAACGAAGAAGATAGTTGAGGAACTGAGACAGAAAGAGCAAGAGGACCGGGACAGGGACAATGTGGAACATGATACCACCCAAGATCCTCCTTCTACTTCAGGAGATATATTAATAGGAGGCCACCTCCCTATTGTTGAATTGGGATTAGTACCCTTCACTCCATCTAAGCAGTTTGTGGTCACTTATCTGGATAAAGTATTCTTCAATCCTAAGTGGAAGACCATTGTTTAGAGATCTGAAAAAGAAGTTGAGAATGGGTACCCATCCTGAGGTAGTCACGGTTACTAAAAATACTATCATGAAATATACAAATGAAGGTGCTCTAGAAGCTATAAGAAGATGAAGGTGTTCTAGAGCAACCAAAGGTGCTCTAGAAGCTATAAGGGAATATGAATATTATTTATTCTTTGAAGAAGGAACTTATTTGAGAATGTATGGAGGAAATAAATCCCCTTCATTACTCCTCAAGTATGCCACTAATTATATAGTGCATAAGGAAGCAGTAATACAGCTCTTTTTGGACGTATTCGAGAGTTTTCTATTCGATATGAAGAAGGTGGTTTTTCCACCAATGCCTTTCTATGTTAGCAGTTATAAATTTTCCAAAGTTAAAATCACACCAAAGTTTGTGGAAGAACTGGAAATTTTCCATTTTGGTGAGAAGAGTTTTCATAGAAACGATTCTCAGGGCAAGGTTGCTACACATCGTGCACATGTGAAGGTAAATTTCAAATACTTTGATCACTTAGACAAAGATGAGGAAGTATACAGCAGTGCTTGTAATATGACTGCTCTGAACCAGCGTTTCAAGAGGAAAATCACAGTTTCAGGAGGCAAAGACAGCAGCAGCACCACCAAACAGAAAAGACAGGAAGAAGAAGATTCCTAGAGAGAAAGGGAAGAAGAGACATGAAGGTTAGTTGAAGAAGCAAAGAAATTTCTAGCTGAAGAAGAACTGAGAGAAAAAAAAAGAGGAGCAGAAGCAGAAGGAAGAAGAAGAAAGAATACAGAAGGAGTCAGCTAACCAAGCAAAAGAAGAAGCAGTGAAGATAGCTGAGGAACTGAGACAGAAAGAGAAAGAGGACCGGGACAGGGACAATGTGGAACAGGATACTGCCCAATATCCTCCTTCTATTTTAGGAGATATACTAACAAGAGGCCACCTCCCTATTTCTGAATTGGGATTAGTACCCTTCACTCCATATAAGCAACATGCGATCACCTATTTGGATAAAGTATTCTTCGATCCTAAGTGAAAGACCATTGTTTGGAGATCCAAAAAGAAGTTGAGAATGGACACCCAGCCAGAGTTAGTCATAGTTACTAAAAAGAGTGCCATGAAAGATACAGATGAAGATCCAAAGCAAATGGCCTCAATAGGTGTCACAGCTGCACAAGTGAATTATTATAATGTTGGAAAACTGAAAGCAGTCATATATCAATACAAAGAAAAGATTGGTAAAAATGAAAGAGACCCTGATGAAAGAAAGGCAAGAAGGTAGAGAGGTGAAGAGGAAGCATGATGCCACTCTTTCAGAATTAGAAAGACTCCAGGAGGCCTACTAGGGATTGGAAGTAGAAAAGGAGGCCTTGGTATTGTCCAATACCATTATTAATGGAGAAAAGAAACACTTAGGGGGTAATATTTCAAGGCTAGAGACACAAACTGCCGCACTTGACAAGAAAGTAGAGGAGTTAAAGCTTGAGTTGCAGAATTGGAGGCACAAAATAGTTCTTTGGAGATTCAGCTTAAGACAGCAAATGAGCATAAAGTTGATGTCACCCCTCTCCAAGAGAACACTCTCTTACTCAGAAGGAAAATATATCAAGTTTAGTTAAAACTTGTAGAATAGGCCTTTAATATTAAGAAGGAAGAAACCAGATTACAAGAGATCTCAACAATATCCACTGACTTCAGAGCGAGAACTCTAGAAATTGCAGAAATTATCCAAGGTCAACTAACTTGGTTGGAGACTAATGCATAATTTCCAAAAAATGTATCTCAAAAGAGTACATAGAACTTGAAGATCAAGTATGAACTCATGGATTTCAACAGCAAGGCTGTTGCAAGACTGACAGTCGCAGTCGGGAAAAAGCTAGATAAATGCATGGATTTTTACAAAATGATGTTTACAACACATAAAATGTGTCATACCTCTGTAGAAAAGATACTTCAGGAGTTTTCAGGTCAAGAAGAGCATTTGAAGTACCTTCATGATAGGCTGCAGGAAGATGAGCTTAACATACAGCAGGTTAAAGGCCTTAATGAAAAACTAGTAAAAAGTTTGGTTGCACAAGCTGCAGTCACCAATTTCCTACTGGAATACCAGCTTAGAGTCACCCCACCAAAAGTAGTAGAGATTAAGTCTCAGCTGGTTGTGCATGAAGTAACAGTCAGACTATTGAAACCTATGGACTTCAGAACCATCATTGTTGATGCTGCTACATGGAAACAATTCGTTGAGAGATTGGCTGGGCCTGCTTAATCTATTTTTTTTTATTCACATGTGTCACTTTTTGTAATTATATTATATTATTTTACTTTCCTAGTGCTAGTCACTAGAAGAGAAAATTTTATACATCGAAGAGTTGAGGAAGCCCAAAGGGTATGGGTAGCCAAAACTTATTTTGTAAGAGTATAAGTAGAGGTAGAATAGAATAGATAGAGGGACTTTTTATAGCTCATACATGCTGAAGCTATTTGTATTATAACTACTTATTTTATAAATAAAGAGAACCAATTTTTTGTTGGAGGAAGGACTGTACAAGTTTCGAGATGGACTATGCGGATTGGTGAATGTGAACTATTTATGTTTAAGCTCGCTGCATAACTATGAGATCGTTCCAACCTGTTGAATTATTTATACAGTTTATGAATGGTTTTATTCTCTATTTCGAATCTTGTGCAATAAATGAGTAATGGATTTTTTAACTTAACAAATCTATCTTTGTGTTATGTTTATGTTGTATTTATGTATGAAGAATGTAACTGCTACCTGTAGGATTCTATATGAAAATAGTATAGTATATTACTCATTCTGATATAAAATTTTCTCCCTGGGGATAGATTAGATAGAATAGATTAGAATAGATTAGTTGTTTCTTTACTTTTGTAGAGTGATTGTGAGGAAAAAGAGGTAAGATGAGAGGCAAGAACCTGCGCATCTCTAATGAGGTTCTTACTCATCAGTCACTTCCATTTATTTTAGGCACTTGCATTTCATTCCTAAATATAAAATCATATAAACGATGGATTGGTCTGCAACCAGTAAAATAGATTTAAAACTTTCTTTAATTCTATGGAATCCGGGCTGCTAACCAGACGGATTCCCCATTCCGAACGATAAACAATCTAATTGGGAATGGTTATTGGGGAGAATCCATACTATAAGTACCTGGTATTTTTCCAAGCATCAACATGTCCCGAATTTCCCAAAAACTTTTTTGTTGAATTAGGGCACACTAGGTGTTAGCAGCTTTCCAGATCAAGGAACCCAGAGGATCTAGGTCAGATCTTATAAGGTCATCAGGATTGCGATCTCTGAAATACTTGAACTTCCACAGTTACGCTCAGTGAGAATGATTTTGTGTTATCCATTTCCACCAGAGCTTGGTCGATAAGACCTGGTTGCTGATTTTTGGATCTCGAATTCCAAGACCTCCTTCAAGCTTTGGGAGACAGACTTGTTTCCAGCTAACAAGCAACCATATTTTTATGTTATTGTTACTACCCCAAAGAAAGTTATTCTGGAGTTTTTTTATATTCTTGAGAACCCACTTTGGAGTGGCAATTATCGAGAAAAGATAAATAGGCATGGATTGCAAAACAGATTTGAGGAGGACGAGGCGGCTAGGCAGATTAAGGGAACAGAAGGTCCAAGAGGAAATGCGCATTTCCAGTTTATTAAGAAGTTCTTTCCAAGAAGTTTGCTTGATAGTTGAATCAAAGAGCAGAGCTCCAAGATACTTAGAAGGTAAAGTAGCCATAGGAATATTGAGGATTCGGGAAATATTGTTTTGGCTCACGATACTGGTATTATAGAAGAAAAGTTGAGACTTAGCCAACTTGATGGAGGTGCTCGATTCTTTAGAGAAGATATTCAGAATGGACTTCAAAGTACGAGATTCCTGAACCAAGGGATGGACAAAAAGGAGGTATTCATCCACAAATTTTTGATAGACATTAGAAGGAGCTCCATGACTCGAGATACCATGTAGAGAACTAGAGAGTAAGGATGCTTTAAGCATTCTTCCCAAGCCTTCAGACATTAGAATGAAAAGAAAGGTAGAAAGTGGATCACCTTGTCTAACCCCACGAGAGGGGGTGAAGGTAGACAAGGGCATTCCATTGACAAAAATAGAGTAAAACGCAGAAGAAATTAAATCCATAACACATTTAGTCCAGGCTCTACAGAAGCCAAAAGAAAGAAGAGTTCTTTCAATGAAATCCCAACTCAGTTTGTCAAAATATTTGGAGAAATCTAGCTTGAGAAGCATCCCTGGGGTTTTGGAATTCTTCAGAGTGGGTAATCTCATGTGATAAAATGATGAAATCGAGAATCTAATGGCCCTCCACATATCCATATTTCTCAGGGGAAATGAGTAAAGGAAGCAGTGGTTTGAGGCGATTTGCTACCACTTTAGAGATAATTTTGTAAGAGACATTGCACAGAGATATAGGGCAGAACTTACCAAGGTAATTAGCTCCGGCCTCCTTGGGAATGAGATTAAGTAGCATTGAGAGCGGGGAGAAACCATTGTTTCTTCCGCGATTCTTAAACTACTTCTAGAAATTAATTTTTGAGCATATCCTAGAAATTATGGAAGAAATTTATAGTAAAACCATCCAGAGCTGGGCCTTTTCCTTCCGCCATTTGTTTAACAGTTGTCTCCACTTCCTAAAAAATATATGGGTTTCATAAGCAAGGCATCATGCTCCTTAGTCACTAAAGAGGGGATATGTTCAAGGACCTGCTATATGGCCTCTTCTTTATTATCATCAGGTTCCTTAAGCATGTTTTTGTAGAAGCCCAGAAGTTTTTTTTCCAAGTTCGTGTACTCTTCCAAGATGGAACCATCATCGATTTTGAGTCTTATAATCCTATTGCTCATTATGTATTGTAGAGTGGAATGGTGAAAGAAGGATGTATTTCTTTCCCCCTCTTTAATCCAGTCTTCTCTGGATTTTTGTTTCCAAAAAATTTCTTCCTGTTCACAACGTTGATTAAGGCGAAGTAGAAGATCATTTTCTTTAGTTTTAAGATCAACGGTGTACCCATTATCCATTATGCTATGATTCATAATTTCTAGCTCAAGATGGGTGGCTTCCTTGTCTTTGAAAATGTTTCCAAAAGTGCATTTATTCCATTTACGAAGGTTATACCTAAGAATCCAAAGCTTCTGATGCATGATGGACATTTTTGAACGTCCTATGACTTGCATAATGGTCCACCATTCTTCCATAGTATTGTTAAAGTCTGCATGTTTTATCCAGAATTTTTCAAAACGAAAAGGGAGAAAGAGGGGAGTGCGAAGAGTGTGTTGGGAAAGGGAGATGGGCCAGTGGTCAGAGACAATAGTGGGAAGGATGGAAGACCTCAAGATCCCCCCTAGAGAGAGGGTATTATTTGAGATAATGAAACGGTCAAGATGTTTGGAAATGTGGTGTGTACCGCCTCTATTATTATTCCAGGTGAAAAATCCAGAGGTCGAAAGGAGATCGATTAGGCCATTATTGGACACGAAATATTTGAAGGCCTGATCAGCCTTGGAGAGGGACTGCATGCCTCCTTTCTTCTCCTCCAGCGTGAGGATCATATTGAAGTCTCCTCCAATAATTATGGGGGAATCAGAATGAGAATGCACAAACCAGTCAAGATGCTGGATAAAAATATCCTTGAAGATGGGATTTTGCTGTCCATACATATTGAGGAGATGACCTTTAATAAAGGTGCCAAGAATATCAAAGACGGCAGATAAATAATGAGTGGAGGAAGAAAAATGACTAAGAGAAATTTTCATTGGATTCCATATGATTGCAATACCTCCCGAGGATCCTTTAGCATCAATGGCCATGTTTTGACTTTCTTTCCAGACTCTGGAAAATAGCTTCGCAGGATCTTCACTCGAGCATTTGGTTTCTTGGAGAAAGAGGATAGAAGGTTGGTCCTGCATAATTTTCTGTTTTAACATGTTTTGTTTAGAAGTTTCGTTAAGGCCACATACATTCCAAGATATGAGCTTCATGGGATACCTTGGGAGCCAGAGGAGAAGAATTTTCTTAGCTGAGCATACTGGCCTGACACTATGAGAGCATTACCCAGTCTGTTTAATTGTTATAATTCAGTATTACGACCTATTTTCTTGTTCTCCTTAGGCATATTTTGTTTATCTTTTTGCATCAGGTGAAAGACCCCAAGCTTATTCTACGTCTTGGATTTGACAAGAGCTTCCTAAAACAGTTGTATTTGTTGTGCAAGTATAGAATCAAAGGCTTTTTGAGTGCAGGCATCATCCATACTGCCAAGATCCAACTCCCCCAATTCTTGATCTTTTATGTCTTCTTCCATGAATTCCTGAGTGTGAATATCTACAAGTGATTCTTGAGGATCACTAGAAAACATTGACCTAGTTTTAGCTACTATGTTACTGGGACCATCCTGAACAGGACAATTTTTTGATCCCATTAAGGGCACAAAATCTTGCAGAGGAAATTTCTCTTGAGACTTGGAATTGTCGGTGTGGGTTTCCATAAGCTTTACTTCAGTTGAAGTATCCCCTAGATTGTTCAAAGCATCAAAGTTGTTGCTAGTTTCGGGAAGATCCTCTTGCTTGTCTGTTCCATCTTTTCGTTGATAGCGTTTTTTTTTCCATTTTCTTGAATCCTTCTGAGTCAAGCTCCCCATTCTTAGGGTTGTTCATCTTGGTTTTGTTGAGAGGGAATTATTTGAAGAGGTGTCCATGCTCATGACATTTTCTACAGCAAAAAGGAACATGCTCATAGTCAAGAGGCTGGAGCCAATCCGAATCTTCATAAGAAAGACAGATAGCATCCGGGAGAGCAGTGGCAATGTGCATATAGACACATATCCTGGCGTAGGATGTGAAATTGTTCATTTTAGTCTGATCCACCAATCTGATAAAGGTTCCCAAATTGTTTTTATTTCTTTGAGGTTCTCCTCATCCCAGTATTCTTGCGGGAGAGAGAACATGCGGATCCATACTAGAACCCATGAGAAGTCCTCTTTTTTTGGACTGAATCTTTCTATTCAATTATGAAGGTAAAGTCCCATAGAATTGAAGAAGGACCACCTTCCTCTACTCTAGATTTGTCCTCAAGATGATGGAAAATCATAGTAAAAAAACCTTTGGATCCAAGTTGTAAATCGAAGTGATCCTTTGGTTTCCATTTCGCTGCAATCCAACCGCGCAAGGCCTGCTCAGTTGGCTAGAAACCCATGAATTTTCCTATTAGAGCATGGTCTTTCATATTTTGTGCTCGAGCATTCATCCGTTCAGTAGGGAGATGTAGGAAATGTCAATTCTCAGTTCTTGCAATGCAAGTTTTGGTACTGGACTGAACTGTATCCTGAGTCTTTATCGGTGATTTTCCTAGACAATTCAGGCCCTGGTGACCCTTATAAATTAGAATTTCTTCCGATCCGATTTGAATAGTGATGGGTGGTGATGATGCAGACTGGTTGGCTGGATCTTCACCATGGATGTTGGGGAGATATTTGCAGGGGTTGACGGCCCCTCCCCTTGCTAGTGCCATGAAAGAAAAAATGTCAAGAAGTGTGGATGAGCAAATTGCAGCAAAAATTAATCTAGGAGCTCCAAGAACTCAATTCATTCAACACCAGGCTAAAATCCTCCTATGGTATGTTTCTCTAGATAAGAACTTACATATTTTTGGGAGTAGTGGAATATCATGTGCATTTGAACTTGATCTAAAATCAAGATCATACAAAATGAAAAGCACATTTGTTCCATTTCATGTGAAAAGACAACATAAATTCAAATATATACATAAATGTGCACTTACCAATACTGGAAATAGAGACATTGAACTTTGAAATATATGGAATGAGATGGAATTTGAAGAATCAATCATTTGATTTATTTCTATTTTTCCCATATAGTTGACTGAAGAATAAAACCAATTTACATGTGTTAACTCTTTAAAAAATAAACTAGGAAACAAACTACGTTCTAGTTTCATATATCGTAACTAGTGTGCTAAAAAATTCATAAGCGCACCGGTGCGTGATAACAATATATATACACCAGTGCACTATGTAAATAAGCACACTAATGAGAGAATTTACAAGAACCTTTGCAACTTATTCAAGGTCGTATTTTACACTTGTATTTTTGTTCTTTATGTGTCACTGATTCACTTATGTCAATAAATCACACAAGTGAAAAATTGACTACTCAATGCACTGCTATTTCAAAAAAAATACACAAATATAAGTGGCAAATTTTACAACTTATTATGTTTAAAAATAATACATAGGTACAATGTTTTTAGCATTGTACAATAAAAACTAGATTTATCAAATTTTTAAAAAATTGATATGCACATTTATCATCGAGTGACTGAAATATCAAATGAAAAAAGAAAAGAGTTGGAATTTAGTTTTAATACAGTGAGTTTATAAATCAAATAAAATCATAATCCCTACATTGTTTTTGGCCAAAATTTTGAGAAATGACATGCAATAGAGGTTTACCAGGGAAGAGTTTTGAGAGAGATTTCTTTGAAGACAAATTTTGTAAGGGGTCACCATGGACACTTACAACTCTGTAAAGGAGACATTTCAAGTAATTTTTCCTTCAAAAGAATAAAAAAATGGCATAAATTTTATAATATCGTTAAATAAAATAGAAATTATAAGAGTTACCTTCAATCATGGAAGCCCTTGCATTCTTCTTCCTTCAAATTTATCTTCATCACTACAAACCCTATGGTTCTTCTTGCTTTATTTTTTGTTTCTATTTTTTTTTATTTCATGATAAGTTTTGTTTTTCATCAACATAAACTTCTTGGTTATATATATTAGTATATAGGGCTTTCGGTCACTCTTGGACCAAAATCATAATGTGTTTCAATTTGAAGTTGGCCTACCTAGACTATCCCTATCATAATTTTTTTCAAAAATTCTTATGCAGTTTTCGATGTGCATTTTAAATAAATGACACATTAGTGCATTTATATTTCTAAGATGATTCATTTAAATTTATTTGTTAAAAAAATGAAAAAAATATTTACAGTTTGTATTTGCATATAACATGCACCGATGTGTTTTGTCATATATTATGCACCAATGGCTAATTTCTATAATGTGCACACCATTTGTCACGAATACGTTTTTACCTAAAATACTTTACTTATTGTGTAAAAAATATTTTATGATTTGTGTTTCATTACGTAGGAAATTAATTGATAAGTCATGGTCCATAAAAGATTACAGAATAAATCTTTAATATGTAAGAAAGGAGTGAGAGAAACACATCTGAAAAAAAAATAACATGGTAAGTTTTTTGTAATTTCAATATCAAAACAATATATTGGAATTATTTGTATGTTTTAATTATGTGTTTTGTTTTATCGATGTCATGTAGAGAAAAAAATGATGGAAACTCTGTAAGATTGCTTTAATTTTAGTGACAAAAATCAAAAAAACTTTAAGGAGTTGTTGCAAACTTAGGATTTCTGTGGATTAACAGGTGATTAAAATGAGTTTTTTTTAACTTCTTACTGGAAATCCTTCTCAATAATAAATTCTATCAAGTTTCAAGGTTTGTATTTCAAATTTGTTGAATTTTGTGCTGGAACAAAGAGCAATGAAATGGGACATCCTAAAAAGATAAAAATTAAGAATAATGTAAATGATAATAATTTGGTCATCAATTCAATTGAAGTGGTGATGGAAGTTAATAAGAGGAGGGGGGGAGTTTTAAAAAAAATTGAGGGATAGAGTGGAAAGAACATATAGACGTAATTTTTAGTTACAGTTAAAAAACAATCGAATGATAAGAATTAGGTAATAATTAAACTATAGGAAGCGTTTGTAGAGCGGTGGGAACTGAGGCCAATGAGAACTGTAATGCCCAAAAACATACAACAATAAAAGAGAATCTTTTAAAAGGTATAACTAGTAAAAACAATATTTAATATGTTCATACTAGTATAAAACATATTTTGTTAATACTTTTTCTATGTTTATTTTTCATATAAATATTTATCATTTTTTGCATTGTGCTTTTCATTTCTAAGGAAGATAGTTACAATTCCACAGGAATAATGATGTGATATCCAAACTATGTAAGTAGGGATGGCAAAAAAGGTGTACCATGATATGTTCAAAGTAATAAACATAATTGCATCACATGGGGATCGATCTCAAAAGAAACATACATCAAACATATGTAATTTTTTTTTATTCTTAGTGTGCATAAAGTTTAACTATCGCATGAATTATTTATTTTCAATTGTTTTGTTGTAGCAGAAACAAAAAGAAAATGGGACCCATTTAGTGCCTCATATGGAAAGACAAGGAAAAACTGGTTGATCTCAAAGTTTGTGAGTGCTTGTGATTTTCTACATATTTTTTATTTTCTATGATGTTAATATCATAATTAATTTAAATTGTACATGGAAGTTTTTTAACAGGTGCTAACATATAGTGAAGCTCCATCTAATTATTTTATTGGCATTGGAATATTAAGGATTACTAGTATAAGTTGGGGTATCAAGGGTTAATTTGAACAATGTGTAAGTATATATATATATATATATATATATATATATATATATATATTGTTTTATAATGTCCCTTATCTTATAATCAATGGAAAAATAATAAAAACTTTAATTATATCTATGCTTTGGCATGGTGTATGAAACTAACAGGAAACATAGTATGGAGAGGATCCAACATATAATTTAATGAGGAATGGTTTCCAAAATATGTGTGAATTTTATAATTCACTTGTTAAACTGGTATATTTTCTCATTTACGCAGTTTTATACATTATATTATCTATAAATGTATGTATACTCATCACATTTTATTTTTATGCTAGTAGATGGAACATGAAAATATGGAATGAAATAAAGGCAATGAACAAATCATTTCAAATAAATCAGTAAGAATATCCCCTGAAGATGATGAAGAGATGGATCGTGGAAGCATCCCAAGCAACTACAACACTTCAAGCAATGATTGATGATCAATACATTTGAATCTTGTTATTGCAAGTTGCATATTTTGAAATTTTTATATGTGAAAAACAAATATTCTTTGTAATGGGGAAATATAACCCCAATTGGATGAGGATAAGTAATGAATAATTGTAACAATGTAAAAATGACAATTTGATTATCAAAGACCTTTATGTTGTTTTGTATTTTGGATTATTATTCTTATATAATACAAGTGGTTTCTTCTTTTACCATATTGTCTAATGTCAAAAAATGCATCATTAATAATTAAATATGTGAATTATTTATATATTGTGACTATGAAAAAAGGTATACCCAACACCAAACACAATATTTCAAATATATAAAAAAAATATTACTATAAAAAAAATTCTCAAATAATTAATTAAAAATTTGTAAAAAGAAAAAAGAAAAAAAATGTATTTACATATCAGCAACATGGAAAATTCAAAAGAATCACCATACACAATTCTATAAAATAAATAAAAAGTATATTTACATATTTGGAAAATGGAAATATTCACCAGCTTATGAAATCTATTTAAATTCACCACGACGGCCTACAGAATCTATTTAAATTCACCATGGAAGCATATAAAATCTATTTAAATTCACCATGGTAGCATATAAAATCTATTTATATTCTCCATGGAAACATTTGAAATCTATTTAAACTGACAAGGAAAGTGTACGGAATCTATTTATTTCAGCTAATTGGTGCCTTTTATTCATTCCATGGACCTATTCATATTTTATCCATTGGTGCTATTTCACATAAAACGTCTTGGTTGTCTTTACATATAGTTCTCATTGTTATAATATATACACTAGTGCTTATTGTTATAATATATACACTAGTGCTTATTTATATAATAAACACATTGATGTGTACTAATAAAGTAAATGTATCAATAAGAATTGCACACAATGTGCATGTGTGACATAATTTACATATACAAATGCATTGATGATTTAGTAAAATACATGCAGCACCGATGTGGCAAGGACACCACACTGATTTTATAGGAATGTATTATATGCACTAAGGACACCAAACTGATTCTATAGAAATGTACTATATGTATTAGTGTGGGTGCATTAAAACATATCAACTAGTGCATTGTAATTGAATGTGCACATTGATGTTGTCACTATAATGTATAAGAATTGGTGATTTTTATTTATAATATATGCATCAGTGTGTTTAAGTTATTTGTACACACTAGTGTGATGTATTTATAGAAAAAAGACGTCTTCATGTTAAAGGAATATAAAGCACCAAATTAAAAAAGATCGGGTAGAGCCTCCAACCACTTAGTTTTTTTGTTATAGTAATATACGTCATAACGTCCTCTATAAAAAATGGTTTTTGTAGGGAAGGTATTTGGGACATTTTTTGTTAGTCTTGCAACACTAAAACTTATGCTATAGCCCCACTAGAAGGTGTTTCCCTTTTGTTGGAATTCTTAATTATACTGAGAAGGGGGGTGAATCAGTATAAAGCACAGACTACACACATTTTCACTTAACAAAATAAAATTCAATTATAAAGGAAACCAATGCACAAATAATATGTAAAATAAATTTGTATATCTATATATAAAAATTTGATTACATAGATAAGAGACACCAATCACTAAGATGTGAGCACCAAATCACTTAGACACCAATTTGATTAGGACACCAATCCCACATATAACAACCAACTTGCAGATTATAGGCACCATCCTATAAGGACTTCAATTCTCTATGCAAGCACCAACTTCCTGAATTCAACAACTAACCAGAGAGAACATTAATCCTTTTGTGCAAGATCCAACTTGTTGTGATTAGGAACCAAACTAAGTGGAGACTACAATCTCCTTTCTTTCTTCTTTTGCATCAACTGGAATGAATCTTCAACTTCCTTTCCTCTCTCCTTCCTTCCACCCTGAAAAGAATATGTTGTAACACAATTATGTCTTCTATGATCTATGATATGTGTCTTCTGTAATCTACAACATCTATTATTTGTGATCTGTGTCTTATGGAATCTAAAATATCAACACTTTGCAACTTATGCGATCTCTTTCTTCTAGAATTTGCAATATCAACACTTTGCAACTTATGCGATCTATTTCTTCTAGAATTTACAATATCAACACTTTGCAACTTCTATGATTTGTGTCTTCTACTGTATATATTCTTCACACATTTATGTGTAGGTAATCCCTCTATTTTGTGCAGTATCTAATTCTCTTTTTCATTTCTTTGATGATTTCGCTCTGTACTATATACACTTATTCTAGATCAATGAGCCATTATTACCCCAAAATTTGAATCTTGCAAAATCAAGAAATCACATATTCTTCATCTTCAAACTTACTTTAATATTTCCATTTCTTGCTTATTTATACTATTCTTGCTTAGGATATGTGTCCACAAGTTGGGATTCTTTGAGTGTATACTCATACTTCCTTACTTCCTAATAATCTAAACACCTCATTCTATCTTTCATAGGTGTACATCTTTTGATAATTTATCCTCATGGTGTTTTGCGCACTCTAGTCCAATGAATTGGTGGTATCTATGCATATGGGCCCTGAGTCTTGGTGGGATTTGTGCACTTCCAAAACTTACACACTTATTCTCTATAAAGTTCTTCAAATTGAATTTGTATATAGAGAACCATTACCGAGTGGGTCTTGGAAACCATAAAATTCTTACATACACATTTATATATTTCTTCAAATTGGATTCTTACTTGACACCATCAATTGTAACACCTAAGTTCAACAATCTTTAATACTTCATGTTTTTTTTTGACATCATGAACATGTTTCTTGTTTGAAGTAAATGAAAACACCAAAGTTCAATAATATCCCCATTTGGAATTGATTTCAACACCAACCAAAACTGAGGTCCCCCTAAATATGATCGCTTACTCTGTGTGCAGCATGCTCCCCCTGTGTTCATGCCATTCAATCCTTCTCTTTTCATTTGCGTAAATTTCACTTCTTCCTAAAATCTATCCTCCTTAGCATTCATCATTTATCTCCCTTTGACATCAATAACAAAGGGATTATCCTCCTTAGTATTAGAATCCCCCTGGCTTCATGCTTCTTAATTCATTTATTTGTCACTTCTGCTGTGCCATATTTTCTTCTATGTCACAGATGATTTTCACAAAAAATCTACGTCTTACTAGCTACAAATTATTTTTGTCCATTGCTGACTACATTTTCATTAATATGATTCCACACATCTTGTCACATATTTAAAAAATAAAATATTCCTTGATGTGTGTCATTAAATTTTCCAACAGTCACACATACCTTCATTTGTCATTTAATTTTATAATAACTTGATGCAACATTAGCGTACAACATTGATTTGACACACTCGATGCGTCAATATTTCACATGGTGCTATACATAAGGTCTTCACTAGACTACTACAAGGAAAATATAGGGCACTTAGATAAAAGGACTGAAAGTATTTGGCTTATTTTCTGAGTGGTTGAATAAATGTAAAGCTAAGAAAGGTCTATGTGTGATATTTCAACAATATATATATATATATATAACAGAATTAAGATATGAACTCAAATGCTTCTAACTATAAACCACATGTTTATCCAAACATAAATATAAAACTAAGAAGAAAACACATGAAAAACTAATCTACAAGTTCCATGTATTCACATATTATTCCTTCATACAACAGTACTATATTCAGAAAGACTAAGTGAAAACATAGTAGAATTACAGGAAATAAACATTTACAGTGTACGTGTTGTTAGTTCCGCAATTAATAATTATGCAGTGCATTTAAAACTCTATAATCAAATAGATAATCAGCAGTAAGCAGACAAGATGGAATAATAAGTTCACAATCCAAATGATCTCATATATTTATAGAGAACTATAAAATAATATTACAAAATCAAAGCAACTTCACTGGCTTCCAAAAATCAAACCCCTCCCTCCTACTGCGTTTTACAATACATAGAAACTTTTACAAATCTAAGATCCAAAAAAAATGGATCTGTAATAAACACATAATCCTCTAATGGATAAATATTAACACAACTCAATCATATTTCATATGATAGCTGCAATAATCAAGGGAGATGATAAAATTGATGTACAAGTCGAACTGATGATGTGTCCTTTTAACTGCTCGAATGGGCATATTTTTAGGAAGCTAAATCTAGTGAAATACTAAAAAATAGGCTTCAAAGTGCCACCTGTATCTCCCAAAGTGTGACACTTGTGTAAACATTGAGAGAAGATTTTGTAATTTGGCTCGTTCCTGAAAAACCTCGTGTCTTCATTTTTTGAAATCCATCTCCATTTGTTCAGAAAATGTGATTGCACCGAGAGGCGCTCTACAGCCCAGTATGGGGGAGATCTTGTAACGTTATGTAACGTAACGTTACATAGCGTTACATAGATGTCGACTATAAAAAACAAAACTTTTAATTATATTCCAAAATAAATCTCGGCCACAAAAACAACCTAATTTGGGAGAGATGTTGTAATGTTCCTACCTAACAAAATAATAATAAAAATAAATAAAAAAATTAATTATCGGCCATAAAAAATGTGGGTGAGAAAAACAACACAATATAGGGCAGATGTTGTAATGTTTCACTTAACAAAATAATAAAAAATAAAAAATTGAATTATCGGCAAAAAAAATGTTGGTCGTGCACACGGTTTTAAAACCATGTGCAAGGCCTCCTAAAAAAACCCATGGTTTTATTGTACATGGTTTAGGAGAGCTTACAAATGGTTTTAAAGCTATGTGCAAGGCCTCCTAAATAACCCATGGTTTTATTGTACATGGTTTAGGAGGTAGTTGCAAATGGTTTTAATACCATGTGCAAGGCCTCCTAAACAACCCGTGATTTTAGGAGGGCCTTGCACATGGTTTTAAAACTATGTATCAGGGAGATGTTCTAATGTTCTTTCCTAACAAAATAAAAAATAATAAAAAATATTATATGCAACCATAAATAGTATTAAATATTTATAATAAAAATATTATTTGTGGACCTTAAATAAAAAGATGTGCCTTTTGGTATGAATCACATTAAAGCTGATAGTTGAGTGCAATACTTAGAAGAGGTCTGCACCTCCAGATATTTGATCCCTCTCGGCGCTTGATAGAGCCAAAGATTTGATCCCTCTCGGCGCTTGATAGAGCCTAAGATTTGGATCTATGCTGGCTTAAGTCAATGACTAAAACAGTCACCTGCAGGCAATTTTGTAGCATGCGGTCACCTACAAGAATTTATGTAGTGCAATTGTCAAACAGTTTTGTAGTGCAACTGCAAAATAGTTATGATGTGCATCTGTCTTAAGGTAATCCTAGCTCCAAGAATAATTTTCTCTTTCTCAAGTGCAAAGACTTAAAAAAAGGAGCAGTACCGGCAAGCCTAACAACAAACTCTATGCAAACATTGTTCCATCTCAGCATGTTTTAATAATTAATAATCAAGTTGAAAACAAAAGAATAAAATGAACATAAAATCACACAATAAAACATCAAGGTTAAATGTTTGTCTTAAGTAACAATTCTTTAGGTAATCTTAGGATAAGTTTAAATTTTAGGGTCTCAAGTTTTTTAAAACTAGAAAATCCTAGGTGCATACCTAGGTACTAACATTGGATCCTACTGGAGATAGCACTTCCCTGTGAGGTGCTAAGAACCTGTAAACCCGTGCCTTCATTCTGAAAATAAATGTAGCTCAAGACACACTTTGGTGACTACATATTGAAAACAAAGTTACAATTTTAATATGCTTTGAAAACAACCATTATCATTTAGTGCTCTCTTTTTTCCTGTTCTCCTTGAGAAATCATATAAATATCATATGCTTTGCCATAGGAAAAGGAAGATAATGAGAAAAAAAATTGGTTTTTAAACATGATTAGAATGACTATTATCTTTTATCCTCCTTAGGATTCTCAACAAATTTATGTTCATAAATATCATGAACTATAATCAATTTACATGGATAATAATAAAAAACTATGCCCTTTTTTCTCAAAAGTGTGAGTTTTAAATAATTTAAAAATTTATTTAAAGACAACACTTTCTTCAACCAAAATAATTGGCAGGTTTTTGTTTTCAACTTTGAGAAGGATAAACAATCAGATCTTCATTATCCAAAATGAAGAGAATCATAATTATCTAGCAGAAAAATATGAACACTGTTGATTTACATAAGATTACAAAGATTGTAGATTTGCATAATTTTCAAAGGACAGATTACTGAAAAATAGCCCGATCTGAATATTTTGTAATCTTGATATGCAAACCAAAGCGCACATTAAAGAATGTAATATGCTCTATTCCTGACATAATGAACACTGAAAACTAGAAACTAATCAAATTGATAGCTTGATATACCTCTAAAAATTATAACTGCAAACTAAAACTATTATGTACTAGTGCTCTGACAACAATCCATCCACTGTAAACCAACATGCTCTATATACAAAATGAATATTGAAAGAATTCTACTTTTCAAGAAACCAAACTGCTGAAAACTACTTACTCCGGTGTCTTCCTCCATTTGGCTATGGAGTCTTTATTCTGCATATCATGCCAACTACAAACCAACTAAAAATCCAATGCTCGAATGGCCAGCTTATTTATGTACGAGTTCTACTCTTAACAACTAAACTAATAAGATCATGTATAAGAAAATTTCCAAGGCAACTAAGTAATCATTTATCTACAATGATCTTCGTGTTGGTAGCTTACTGAACAAGCACAAAGAGAGTATAAAATGTGTATTAAAAACATCATGAACAATTTATACTTACATATGCAACTGAGTAGCATGCCCAAAGCTGCAACATATGAAAACATTTAAAAATATGACTCCATCTACACTGCCATTAGATCTTGAAATTCAATCACAATATCAAATTGATTTAAAATTTAGGATTGTTGCTGAGTAATTTATATTTCATTGATGAAACTTTGATTCTCTTGTACTCCTTTAAACATCCCATGAACATTACTTTATTCGTAGAATCCATGGGTAGCAAAGAACTCTTGAATCTGTTGGTTATCTTCTGAGGAATCAAACTCTTTAGCAACCCCCAAAACAACAAGATAATCGTAAAACTCAGAAGGTAACAATATACTTCTTGTAATTGTTTGAAGTGATAGAACTTTGCAAATATGAATTTCATAATCTACTTGAAAAAATTCATACATGAAAGGACATCCTAAATAACTTTTTACAAAACTATTGACACTCTTTCTACAATGAAAATCCAGGAAAAAAAATTAAAAACAAAAAAAATGTGTTGATCATGTATATCTACAACAATAAGGAATTTTGGGATAGTAGCTTACCTTTCAATAAAGTGATCATATCTTTCTACAAAATTGTATTCATGAAAATTATTAGCATAATCATCCTTATGGTTACAAATCAAAAATCTTTATACTGGAAATATCATCTTATTGTTGCATATTATTGGCAATAGAAAAATGGATTCACTAGTTGTAAGACTTGAAGAAAGAATTAAATCTAAAGATAATGAATCATCATGTTGAAACAAATAAAAATTATGATCTAATTCACATTTACGATATTCTGGTTCATTAAATTGATGGGGTTGTTGCTCATAATCTCCATAAAAAATAAGAGTTGTTTTTTCTTGACCTTGAACATTGTTTTCTTAATAATTCTTAAATAGAAGAGGACTCATATATAATTCTATGTGTGCTGATGCAAATTTATGTTCTTCTAAATCCTCCAGGCAATGATCATACTTAGTATGGTTTACTGAGATTTTTGGAAATGGTTAAACACCTTTAAAAGGAGGACAAGCCCCATGTTAAATTCAATATTGAATCATATTAACATGTAAGGAGGAAATTTGTGTATTTCCTCATAATTTTCATGAATATGATATTGTTGGGATATTATATACCCACTTCATACTTAGGATAAAATATTTAATCATTATTTTATTATTTTTCTACCCACTAGCCTCGATAGTTGGCATCCACTTGCACCACTTGGTCAACACTTTCCATATATACCACATGAGCACCTTTATCCTGATTATGGTAAGATCCTGCCTACTTTATTGAATGCTCGAATTAGTAAGTGTGCCTTCTCCAGATTCCAGGATTAGCGTGTTTTCCATCATTCATGACAGCTCACTCGTGCTTTATCTGATTCGTGAGTTCCTTGACTTATTAGGAAAGTTCTTTAGCTAGCTATGGGGGTTTATCATATTTAGTAAGTATGATTTTTGAGCTAGCATGAGTTGTCTCCTATACAACTCGAATTTACCTATGAGGGATGTACTATTTATGTACACTATTATTCATCATTAATAAATGGAATGATACACTCCAATATTCATCTCTTCCTCATGTGATTCAGTCTCTCTATCTTGTCTATATTTTCCTTGTGCATGCTTATGAGAATTATCATGTAGCGAGATCTACCTCATGTGCTTCTTCTTTCAATCAAGGCTCTATTTATGCATGGTATCAGAGTCGTAATTTATACATGGTATCATAGTGCAAGGTTTTTCAAGTTCAAAAGAGTTGAGGATCTATTTGTTCTCTCTATCAAAGCGCATATAGTCTCATATTCCTCTCTGAAGAAGAGCTTGCTATTAAGCTTACAAGATTTTCTCCTAGTTTTATTTGTGCAAGTTGGAGAGAGTATCTCTATGACCGCATCAACATCTCAGTATGGATTCTTCTGCGGCTATGATCCTAACTCCCTTCAACTATCATGAATGGAAATCCAAAATTGGCATTCTATTGCGCAATAAGGGACTTTATAGAGTTTTTATGGCTTTAGAAAATGAACCAAACTATGTTGTTGAGGAAGCTAAGGGGCATAATAGGTTGGATGAATCCTATGGATTGCTTTGCCTCTCTATTTACCATAATCTACTCTTTCATCTAGATGGTTTGACTACTCAAAACCAAGTATGGGCAAAACTTTAGTCTCTCTTTCAAGCTCAAGATGAGATAAGAGGGCATCAGTTGGAGAATGAGTTATTCTCATTGAATCCAAGTTGTTTCGAATCCATTGAAGGATTCTTCACCAAATTCAAGTCACTTGTTCTATTTCTCAAGTAATATGGGATTGATAATAAATAATATCAATTGATCCTTTCCATTCTATTAAAATTGAGTCTTGAATACTCAGTTTTTGTCTACTTTTCATGCTACTAGGCTTGTTATTTCTAATTGGAAAATTCCTTCTTTTAGTACGTTCTTTGATTCACTGACAAAGGAGAAAGATAAATTGATCTATATGGGTTCTCTTATATATTCCAAGGGAAAGGATCATGATCTTATAGTTCAAGGAAGCAATAATTCCAAAACCAAAGAGAAGAAGCCAAATTTAGATAATGAAGATTAAAGTTCAAAGCCTACTGATGAAGGTTCAATGAAGGAAGTCAAGAAGAAAGGAAGTACATACAAGTGTTCTTATTGAAGCAAGAGATTTCATCTTGAGAAGAAATTTTTAAATAAGAATATGGTCATCATGTCTCAACTTCTTGAGAAGCACAACATTGAAGTTCTAGATGAGCTAGATAAGCATGTTGATTCCTCAGAATACTATCACAGTGCGCAGTTCCAAGGTGATATAAACTATGCCTTGAGTTATAGAGTTAAATCATTTCCTCACATATCTAATATATATTTATCTTATGATATATCACAATCAGAAATCTCATTTTCTTTCTTTGATAATCCACCTATCAATATCCTAGATTCATCTCCCAATGATTATGATTTTTCACTATATCCTTACTTGTCTTTAAGCATCTCTTACTCACTTCGTTCAAGTGATAATAATTCTGATTTAGAAGAATGTCTATAGGATTATATGCATGTCCTGACACAATACATACTGCCTTCCATACCATATACCATACCTCTAAATACTCCAAAAATTATACAAACTGCAAGTTCATTAGTTGATTCCTCATTGGTTTCTTATGCAGTGTTACTTATATTTAATGGTTTCAAGTATAGTTTATTTTTCACTGGATGGTTATACATTACCTTAGTAATCATTGGACTTATATTACACATATTTGGATATTTTATAAGCACTTATGGTTCATATCTCAAGTCAATTCATCATTCATATTTTTACATTCGTAAGTTTTCCCCAGTTGCTCATCATTTTCCTACCTTAGCCCCATATCCTCATAGAGACACTAAACCTTTGGTATTTGTTGTTCCATATGATAATATTTCTTATATATAAGATTATTTTAAGCCTCACATCATATCCAGGAAGGTGTCACATTATATTGGAATAAAGATATGTGATCCACATCACAATTTTGCAGCTACAGTACATTGGAGAAGAGAAAAACTATCGAAGAGAACCATGCCAACCTATTTGTAGAATTGAAAAAATATCAAAGATAAGGATTCCAACCATGCCAACCTATTTCTCTAATACATCCATCAAACATATTTCTCTACTACATTCCAACCATGCCAACCTATTTGCAAAATTGAAAAACTAGTGAAGCTAACGATGGTCGGCCAACAATTCACCTATATTAGGAATGGTAAACATAAGAAGGAATGATTGTACCTTCCTTTATTATAGAACTATCAAGAAGAGAAAAAAAACCCAATAAGGATCAGGTGCCCCTTCTTATATTCTCCAAATATCAATATTATAATGGAGAAAAAATATCAAGCTATCGTTGTTGTGATCACTATTCCAGTTATCTGAAGGGTCAATTTCCCCTTCCTATACTAGAGATATATAAAGAATAGTGAACACCAGACAGAATAAGCTATTAACCCAAAAAATTGCTCATATATCCTACACCATGGAAAGGCATCCATGTCCTAACCCTTGTTGACCCCTACACCCTTGTTTGACCTATGCTTTTCTCCTAAAGGGTCAAAAAACATCAAAAAGGGGTTAAAAACCCACAAAAGAGCCAAAATATCTCACAAGGTGGCTAAAGCCCTCAAAAGGGATAAAAACCCTACAAGGAGCTAAGAAACAAGTGGAAATGGCTTAAAACCCTGACCAGGGGCTAAAAACCCTAAAAAGTTGAGAAAAAATATAAATAGGGGTGTAGGGGTCACTATCAACACACCTTCATTTCTTCCTACTGTTACTCTGTCCACGCGGATGCCTTGAGAAACCATCATTCTCAAGCGATTCACCCCCCTTCATTCCATTTTCTCCATTAAGCCAAGCATCTTATATGTTGAGCATTTCTCCATACCACCCATCCTTGAGGAGAGGTAGCTTCCTGATCCAGGGCATGGTGTCTCCATTTCAAACGAAGCTGGCAGGTATAAGGTCTTATCTCTACTGATTATTTCTTGTTTTATAGGTTATTTAGAGATGCATGCTTTGATTTATGACATTGTGTTGTAGGTTTTCCATTGATTTACCTCTAACCCTTTGTTGCAGGTTCTTCTCCAACCAGAGAGTCTAGCCTTTCATTCTATAGACAAAAGGGCAGGTGCTTCTACACATAGCTAGGGATTTTTCCCTACTACAGTTTGGCGACTCCGTCGGGTCAATCCCACTGGATCCCTGGGGTTTAATAATTTATGTCGATCTTTGATTAGTTGCTTAGTAGTTTTCTTTCTATATTATTTCATTTCTGCTATTGGTCGAGCCCTCCTGAGGCCGAACCGAACCTGTTTGGCTATAGTACCAGTTACTGTCATTCATTATTTGATAATCCCCAAATGCCTGGTTCGTTCAACTATGCCAAAACGCTCGGGAATGAATTTCTGGAAAATTCACCTCTGTTCGGTCACATTTTCCTCCCAAAAAGTTGATCAATTTACAAATATGTTCAAGTGTAGAGGTAAATGGGCATGTTTTAGAAGTGGGTTTTCAACCATTTGAGATAATTCCTCACGGTTTGATCACAATCCTCCCTGAAAAAAAAACATGTCTTCTACAGGTGCACGATCCATTTTTAAACTTTAACATTGTAAACTTTTGGGCTTTGCACATTTGCCCCGAAAGGAGCAATCTAACTTTCGGATTTCTCTGTTTGCTTCTATTCGGACCGTCTGTGCAGCTCAGTCGCCTCTGTCCAACAGCATGTTTTGTCTGCAAGTATTTTTTTAGTTCGATTGTTTATGTGGTTGATTGTTTGAAAATGTAAATCTGCTTTCATTCTTAAAAATCACTGGAAATTAACTTCCTTACCTGGCCCTTCCTCCTCTACTTAGTCATCACCCTTCGGGGTATTCTAAGATAAGATGAAGGGTTGATCAAGTGTATTAATAGGCACCTGTCATTGTTATTTCTCTAAGCCATTAAAAAGACAGGTGACTTGGAAGGTAGAGGGGGTGGAGACCGTTGGAGGTCTCACGGGGTTCACGTCCTCTCTATTGACCAACCCTGCACTTGAAGGGTGAGGTTTGGATCTACGGGAGGGCTTGTTCCCACTTTGATGAGAGCCCAACATCCTTTCTTGGCCTAGGAGGGATACAAGGATAGGGCAGACATATTACAGATTGACATTGTTTAAGCTTTAGTTACACTTTCAATTCTATTTATTTTTACTAGTTTTCCACATTACAGGTTGCCCATTGCTTCACAGAAAAACCAGAACCTTGATTACTCACCATATAATTTCAAAAATGATTTAAAATAAGCAGAACTCATTCACAAATGTGCACACAATCACACCATTCTAATCAACCAAACTCGGTTCATGATGTCGAGCCAACCACTAAAATCAATCAATTTACTTTAAGTCAAATCTTACAATCTGAGGACATAAGTCCCTGATCGCCATAAATTATTGGAAGTTCTTGGGCTATGCCCTAAAACTCATTATGAGGAGTATCGTAGGAACCCCAAAGTAGCTGGCCAATGAGAGGAATTGCTAAGTGAAACGGGACAACGACCCCTTCCGATTGACTAGTAAAGCCTGGGAGGAAAAATCCAAGCGTTGTCTTCTGGCAGTCTTGGTGGCTAAGAAACCACCTGTAAGCCACTAAGAAGCCATTAAACCTGGGTCCAAATCTTAATTATAGGTTACTATAAGATATACACAATTGATCCATCACGCTCCTCCTCCCGTCTCAGAGGGGTGTCCCCTTAGTTTGGAATGTTAAACCAGCATCATTGAGACCATTCTCGACAGCCCTCTACACTGTCGAAAGGCCACACAGCCTCTGACTCAAACTCAAATTCATACCAGTCTGAGCCAAACATGCATATTGCACTGTCTAGCCCCGTGGATGGCGCAAATTCGAATCCCGTCTCCGAAGAAGTGATCGACTATGGAACCATGTCCATGCCTCACATCATCGCTAGCACCCACCAAAACACTATGACCCATATAACTAACCACATCCATGAGTGGTAGCGATGTTGCAGCTTGTGCAAAATCAAGCTTAATGACAAGATTTTCCTTGAGTGGTTCTTGAAAACCTTACTACCACCCATCGCCAAGGACATCACCTCTGAACATCCCCAAACTGAAGAAGAGGCCATCCTAAAGGCCCAACAATTTGACTTAATATATGCCCAGTTTGGATATCTGTACACTATTATCCCATATGCCCCTCATGCTACCACCTCCCATCACGATGCACTAGGGGAATCCCATGCTGCGGATGGCATCATAGGCTATATCTCCCAACACCAGTAGTATTGCGTAGCACCCCCTAGCATGCCACCACAACTAGGAAACACCGCTAATGTTTCCCAGCAGCACCCAGTACTCGACTAATCTAGGATGATGGCCCATTCCAGAGCCACCACTTCTTATATCCAACCTGCACCGACCTAACAAGCCCATATGCCAACTTGGCCAGCACAAGCATATTCAGGATAGGAAACCAGATTTGTAGCCCCTCCAGCTCCTCCGGCATACTATGCACCGCCTGCCTAGGTCACCCCAGCACCCGCCCCAGCTCCACCAACACCCATGGGACAAGTGTTTGCTCAGCAAAATCGCCCCAACCAAACTACCCCCAACAATCAAAAAAGGCAAGGCAGAACAAATAAGCAGGCTAGGAATAGGGGTAACAACCAACCCCAAAGAGGTGGTCAAACCCTCCCCGCAATGGTGTCAATCTGCCAGTGCAAAACCCCAAACATCCTAACCCACCTCGATGAAATGATCCATTGTAGACCAACCATCTGTGCGAACTATGCAGTGTCCATGGGAACTACACTCATGAATGTCCTTTCATGGGACACGCCAAAAAGTACCTTCAGGACGAATTCTAACGGGGCACTAATGCAACAACCCAAACACAACCCAATCCAACACTACCGATCCCTCCACACATGGTGCTCCAGAATTCATTACCACTCCAAGGATTGGTGGCAAATGCACCTTCGCCCCAACCTGCTCCTGTAGTTTCCCATGTTCCCCCTCCTGCAGAGACAGGGGTACATCACCTACTTGCAGTGACAACTGAAGAGGTCAAACTACAGACTAGGAGAAAATAGTATGGATCTACCACTAAAACCACTGACACATCAGTAGTATCTGCATCCAATATGACCAATGTCCCTCTCCACCTACCTCCTCCTCCCATGGATGGGGCAGCTAGAGGTCCGCGGCTCTCCTTTCAGCGACTCGCCAACAATACCACCGTAAGAGCGACAATTAATTATAGCATTGTCGATGATTTATCCAAATTACCCACGGCCATGTCCATTCTCGAGATACTTAAAACATGCCCAACACAGCAGAAAGATTTACTAGATGCCCTCGGTGTTGTAGACCCCTCCGACTCCAAATTTATCACTTTCAATGTGGACAATGGAGAACCTCGGATGCCATCAACCATTGCCTTCCAAATTCTGGTATCCATTCGGAATTTGGTTGTACACCGATGCATTGTTGACGAGGGGGCATCCACTTATGTTATGTCAACCTTGGTCTAGCAGAAACTTGGGTCCCCAATCCTGCAACCATCCACCACTACACTGTGTGCTTATGAGGGCCACCCCACCAAAGCCCAAGGCATCCTTCTACATGTCCCCATCTCTTTAGCAGGTAAGACAGTATTAATTGACATAGAATTCATCAACGCTCAATTGGATTATAGCCTTATCCTTGGAAGTAGCTACATATATGATATGAAATCTATGGCATCCACTTTCTTTCGCCTCATGATGTTCCCTCATGATGGGAATATTGTGACCGTGGACCAATTGACTTACCATGATCCGTAGGGGCCAACAGCACCAGCCAATGTCATCCCTACTATCGATAGTACCATTGACATCACAACCAACCCCTCATTGTTGAATGTAGGCCCTGGGTTGTTCACCAACACCTCCATGACGGCCTCCTTCCCCTTGGTGCCACCTCCACCGGCACCAATCAATAATGCGGATTTGTGTATGCTATAATCCAGCACTATTGCACCCAAACCCCAACTACAACAGCAACACCATCCACATCCACAACCCCATCCACGACTGCAACCGCAACTGCAACCTCAAATGCAGTCACCAAGGAATTACTAGGGCTCCTTCCTAGTCCATACAATTCCCTTCCTTTTTCCCCCATCTGGCATATTAAGTAAGCGAGTGATGGCCACTTTAAACCTACCCAATTTTACATTGGGAATTCCCATGTGGTACCTTGACCCACCTGCTCAACCTCTAGTGCCCCAAGTCATATTGACTCCCATGGAACCCATTGCGGTCAAGTCACACACCCCACCTGGCTCACAAAATCCACCTCCCGCACTGGCACCAGCTCCGCCTCACCCAAAGAGGGCTAGGGGAAAAAACCCTAAAGTAGTAGCCAAACCTCGACAAACTCCACCATGCATTGTATGCGATGTGTAGGGTCACGTAACACAAAATTGTCCTGAGATTCTCATCCTTTGTACACACTTATATGCCATGGACACAACGGAGAACAATCCCATGGTTGTCCTCCTGAGTGGGCCAATAGTGAAAAACAAGTCTTTGAGAACAAACCATGCATGCGCCCTTTGTGGATTGTATGGTCATTATTCTCACCACTGTCAATACTTGTCCAAGTTTCGAACTTCCCTAAGTAACCTTCAAAAACATGCCCTTGAATCTGAGATCACTACCATTGAATAAATCCACCCACCAACTCCTTCATCAGACACCATGACTATTTACATGATGTCTAGCTCCAATGACCCTTCCACTTCTGGAACCATCAATGATCCTGTGGCCCTATCCAATTGTTGTTTTGATAACAATGAGGAGATACTTGAGGATTTAACCGCTCCTGAATACCCTTGGGACGATATCCACCACCTCTCGTTCTTCATCCTCGAAGAACCTGTGTCGTCATCTGGCCAGTTTTCAGTTGAGACCAAGGATTTCATCCACGGGAAAGTCGACTGGTTCAAAAACCCCATTCTGACACCAGATGCCTTTGAAGAGGGAAACAAGGAAAATATCTCACCCACCATCAAGATCAACATCTCAACCAATCCTGATATTGTTGAAGAGATCACGTAGGGTAATCCTGCTCTTCTGAGGAAGTCAATTCCTACAAAGCACTTTTTTAAGAATTCTGGGAAATATTCGCATGGTCATACAACGAGATGTCAGGCTTGGATCCATCAATTGTAGAGCACCACATTGACACATGGTCGGATGTGGTGCTTGTATGCCAAAAGCATAGACCCATCCATCCTTCCAAAGCTGCCGCGGTCAAGGCAGAAGTCGAGAAATTGCGCATAGCTGGTTTCATCTACCCCATTGCTTACACCACTTGGGTTTCCAACCCTGTTCCTGTAAACAAAAAATAGGGCACCATCCAAGTTTGTACGGACTTCCAAGATTTGAATCTGGCCTGTCCCAAAGACAACTTCCCAACACCGTTCATTGACCAAATCATTGACGCCGATGACGGAAATGAGGTCTTTTCCTTCATGGACGGTTTTTCTAGATAAAACCAAATTCATATCCGGAAGCAAGACCGGTATAAAACCATGTTCACCACCCCATGGGACACATTTTCCTATCGAAGGATGCCCTTTGAACTAAAATATGTTGGAGCCACCTTCTAACGTGCCATGACATATTGCTTCTGTGACCTCATCCACATCACATTGTTTATCTGGACAACCTCATTGTTTGATCACAGAAGCAAGCACAACACATAGGTGACTTGCGACAAGCATTCCTGCGATGTCGCAAGTACAAAATCCGCTTGAACCCTTTCAATTGTGTTTTATGTATCCCAATGGGCCGTATCCTGGGGTTTCATCATGTCTCACAAATGAATGACAGTTGACCCTCTCAAAGTCCAAATGACTTTTCCTTTAACATCACCTCTTTAAGTGATGTGTAGTACAGTTTTTTCTTTTTGTTTTGCATCGTTTTTACCACAATTTGGTGACCCCCTCTAGTAGTCGTTTCGCATCTACTCATAGTGAGTCCATTGTAGAACTTCGTTGAATCATTTGCATGTGAGCAGGTAGATATGATTCCTGCCCCTGCACCATTGGTAGCCCATTGGAGGGTGTGGTCCCACATTTTCACATGCACATAGTATGTCGCACGTATGATCTAGCTACCACCATGCTAGCATACCTTCAGGTCCTTCAACCTGTCCTGGAGGTCGAGGCCTCTCCGTATCTCCCCAATTTTCCATGCTCATGAAATGATCATCCTCTACCAAAATACGAAGCTGCCACCATTGTGCAAAAAGCTCACGAGTCAAGAAACGACCTTCTAGACCGCCTCCCTCCCTATTGATTCTTGGGCCATCTTTTTGGAGTCACGTCAATTTGCATACCACCACGTGAATCGCATGTTGTACATTGAACTAGATTTGTACCCATGGGCCTCCATTTGATCTATTTTTCCCCATGCACCACTACACTAGGGGCAAGATCACTAGCTACTAAGGCAGAGCCATCCAGAGTCCTTTTTGGGACTCCGTTTGCACCATTAGTTTTGGTTTCTCATCCTCTGTATTTTGATGAGACCATTTCCTTAATACTTGATTTTTCGAACCATTTCCCAGAAGTCACGTCATTTTGTATGCATTTGGCACATAATTGTCTTCAAACTTGTGCTTGTCACACTCTCGTGTGAGTACTCAATATGTAGTATAATCTATCCACCCTAAGTTGGTATGGGATGTTTACACATGATTCTCTAGACCTTTTCCCACAGGTCACCTCAATTTTTGTGCCTCTGTTGCATCGATTTCTGTGCCTCTGTCGCATTGATTCATATGCCTCTGTGGCATCGATTCACATGCCTCTACCTCATCGATTCGCGTGCCTCTATCACAAACCATCCTGTGCATGTATTGGTATGTTCAAGAGCTACCTGCTCCATCTGTGTTGCACGGATGGTCACCTTTGACCACCTTTCACTGTCCTACCATGGGGCACCACTAGTGCCCCCGGGTTGGTTAACCATAGTGGAGTTTCTGTTAAGCTCTTTTCTGACTCCTAAAAGAATGAAAAGATCGTCGAGTGCATTTGCTTCATTTTTTGCTTGTTAAAGTAATGGAAAGGGCGTCTACATAGCCTCGTTTATCTCCCACTACTAGATTTTGATCCAAAATCCGACGGTTTTTTCCGACGGCGCGTAGATTTTTTATTTTAACCGTGCCAAAAATCAGAAAGATTAATTTTTTTTTTGAAATAATGGGCATAAGCGTCTCTTAAGTGACGGCGCTAAAATTGCTATCCTCCTGAGTGTCGCTTAAGCGACGGTTTTCCCCCTAAGCGTCGCTTAAGCGACGGTTTTCCTCCCAAGGGTTGCTTAAGCGACGG
>LPNX010512003.1:765930-795097 GCA_001517045.1 Pseudotsuga menziesii | reverse complement strand
TATGCAAATCATCATGTTTCATCATGAGCTCTGAGTTATTTATGGCTTTATTTTCTTTTAATAATATTATGTAATAGATATATTTAAAGTCTATAGAAATGTATAAATTATGTTATGTAAGTGATTTAACTACTAAAGTTTATAGAAGTGTACATACATACCTCTTTGGATTTGAAACTGTGACTTCTTAATAGATTTGAAACTGTGTTTTCTTAGAAAAAACACATACTCATGAAACTGTGACTTCTTAATAGATTTGAAACTGTGTTTTCTTAGAAAAAACACATACTCATGAAACTGTGACTTCTTAATAGATTTGAAACTATGTTTTCTTAGAAAAAACACATACTCTTAACCATTAGGCTTACTCTTAACCATTAGGCTTACTCATGTTGTACCAAGCAGTGGGTTTCCTTGGTTTCTGAAAGACTCGGGTGTTCAGAGGATACCTGGTTTGTGCGAAGGCTATTGTTGTTTTTAATTGCATACTGTTATGGTAAAATCAATAATCTGACACTGGAAACTAAATTTGCAGGCAAGGAAAGCACTGTCTGCTCTCAAGGGTTTGGTGAAATGACAGGCATTGGTTCGTACTGGACATATCGTGAGAAAGCAAGCAAAGCAACTGAAACACTGAGACGTATGCAATCGCTTGTTACGATCCATGCTAAAGTTCGTGCTCGTAGTCTTTAGAATGTGTGAAGGAGATCAAGTGTAAGAACTTCCATTTCCTTTCATGATAGTAGAATCCATTTTTGGCCAATATATCCCAAGATTTGTAAGGCTAAGCATACACCACAAATGAATATGTATACTCTGTAGCTGTATCCTATATGGTATAGGAAAATGTTCTATTCATTGCACCAAATATGGAAAATCCCAATTTGCTAATATATAAAACATGGAAACTGAGTGCTGACAGGCAAACCACCCTGTCAAATACCATTTGTCTTATGACCTATCTCTGTAACAGATGCTACCCGTGCTACAGGGATATGTGATGCCAGTTTGTTATATGCCAAGCCTCTGGATCCGTGTTGTGTCAGGCATCTTTTCTGTTCACCCATCTTTTCTGTTAGCGCCCTGCAACACCTACACTGTTATGACTGATATTGATACATTATAAAAAGAAATGTTGCAATCATAGATGCCTAAGTATGGAGTTGCCCTTATTTGAAAATATACTAATAAGTATGGAGTTACCCTTATTTGAAAATATGCTTACAATGAGTTTATCAGGAACTCAGGAACTACCCATGACAAGTATCATTGGTTTTCATGTTAAATTTTTTTGTCTATATATCGAAGGGAGAGACTACTCCGTTTAAAGCTGAAAACCCAATATATCAAAAAAGCAGAGTATGGTCCTGGAAAATGAGGTCATGATTGTATTTGGTGAATTTTTTTTCATAGGAAATCAAAATAGTGCTTAATGACTAATGTTCTTCAAGCAGCATGCAAGATCGTCTGCACTTACTCTGTATATAAAATTTTGGAGTAACTAAGCACAGATAAGTCCTGTGACTGATTTCATGGTTATAGACTGTCATCATCCTTCAGTCTTCTTAAAAAAACTCCATTACACTAGTTACAATAATTCCAACAAATGGATTTTAACATAATATTCATCTATGGTGTTGGCGGATTTTAACAAAATATCCATCTATGGTGTGGACGAAATTAGGGAAAATTCAATAATGATTTAGCTGGTGAACAATTTGTATTTCCTAAACTTCATTGGGCTGTCTCCAACAGTGTGGGTTTCTGGTAGGCTTGGAGTGTTTGTATATTCTCATAAAAACATATGATGTTCTCTCGATACCAAAAATACAAAAATTGCATTTTTGTTTCACTTGGCATTTAGTTTGATCCTCTTCCACCCAATTCTTGGTTCTTATGTTACCATTTTATAACGAGTTGCTGTAACAATTGTAATAGAGCTTGGCTTCCATATAAGTATATCCAGGGCAGGAGATTGTAACGGTTATTTTTTTGGTTGCGAGTGCAATCTTAAAGCATTTGTGGTTTTCTTTGTGTGGGAGTATTCAACCCATTTTGAAATAGAATGTTTCTTGGGAAATACTCCTTCTTGAAGCTACTCAAATTTACTTCCTCACAAGCCTGGCTGGCTTAAAGGATAGTGTGCAGGATGTGTAAATGACAGTCAGGAATAGCTCATGAAGCTCCCTGTTTTCCCCACTTTAAGTTTAAAAAACAATAAAAAATACCCCATTAAATGAGATATATAGAATATCTTGCAACTCGTTGAGAAGAAAGGGACATAATTACACTGAATTTAGAATCTTTCATTTAATAATTGAGATTCACATTATTTTCACAATATTTTTTTTTTTTTAATTTCAACAAGCGTCACTTATGCGACGCTTTTACATTTCGCTTTTCCGACGGTTTTGTTGGTGATCCGTCGCTTATGCGATGCTTTCACATGTCGCTTTTTCGACGGTTTTGCTAGAGATCCGTCGCTTATGCGACGCTTTCACCTGTCGCTTTTCCGACGGTTTTGCTGGATATCCGTCGCTTATGCGACGCTTTCACATGTCGCTTTTTCGACGTTTGTGCTAGATATCCGTCGCTTAACTTTCACTACTGTCGAAAATATGCCGTCTCTTAACTGACGCTTTAAATTTAACTAACTATTGCTTAGGTGTCACTTAAGCGACAGTTACTCAGGTGTCGGAAACCCGACAACAAGTTTCCGACGCTTAACAAAAAATCAAAGTGTCGTACATGCGACAGGGAAGTGTCGAAAATCCGACATGACGGCCGTCGGATTTTTGGTCAAAATGTAGTAGTGTCCTTTTTGAGAACTATGTATACTACCATACGAAAAGGACCACCTCGGCACACTCAATCCAGGAACGTGCCCCATTGCATCATTTTACGCTTTCTCAAGAATTGGGGCCGAACTCTATGAAAAATATCACCTTGGGTTTTCTTTAAGCTCTTTTCTAACCTTCTCATCAAGAAAATATTGTCGAGAAAACTTGGTTTCGTTCATGCTCGTAAAAGTATTTGAATGACCGTCCCATTAGTACAGGTTTAACCTTTTCCATCCTGATTGGACTACCAATGGTAAATAAGTCTCCCATCCCTTCAAAGGATGAGTGAGCTCTCCTATGTACACTTTTAACATTTTTCAAGCACATGAGACTATCAATGAAAAAGAGACCCCACCAGAGTCTTCTTCATGCTTTCTAAATCTCTAAAATTGAAAGCACCATCAAGCATTTACTTTCTCAGCCTCGCTAAAAATCCACGAGAGCATACCATAATAGTGCCTTTAGACACCACCCCGTATGTACAAGTCGGAAGCAATCCCCCATTTGGGTTGCCTTTTTTTAGAGTACTTTTCGATGAGTCTTCCTTGGATCCCCTAGATATCAAAATTCTAAATCACCTCCCCCCCCGAGTATTTCCCATTTGTAGTTACATTCCTGGTATTACAGCTATGATCCCTCTCCCATGAGTTAGTTTCATTTGCTGCCAGGTCATCCCTGTTGTCCTACTCTGAACAAAGGAATTTTGAGTCCTCTACACTCCCCCTGCCCTTGTTTCCCCATTCAGTATGACAATCCCTAGATTTTCCCATAGTTTTGTTTATCCCCTTTGTGCTTCTTGTCAAGGAAACCTTATTGCCTTGATAAGTTGTAGGTTTCCCTCTGTTAATGAAAACACATCTATTCCAGTGGATAGACCCATAGGTCCTTGTATCCTAGTTTCATTAACCTCATTGATGAGTTCCTTGGACCACTTGAGAGGAGTCCTTAGTACGTCTCAAGATGGTTGGGTCTCACGTGCTTGACTTCAACAAACATCATCGCACCGTTGAGATTCATACAGGGTATCATTCCTTGTAGTATTTGGTCGAAGACCCTGGTTGTCACCTGACTCTAGCACATCGATGAGTTGATTAATGCACCCAGACAGGTTCATGTCCCTTCGGATTTTCAGGTTGCGTTGGAAACAGTGTTCAAAAGCCCCATTAGTGCTTATGTATAGATTCATGATTGATGCAGCATATTGTATCACAGAGACTCTGACTCTCCATTAGTAAGTTCCTGAAATTATGTACCGTCCCAGATTCAATAGGTCATTGGTTGTGAAGATATAGCATTCCATGAGAATTCCATGGGTCCGATGTATCAGTTCTTCAGATCAGTATTGTATTCAGCCTCTTATTGAGGTCACCATTATGTAACATCAGTTGTATATGACCGGATCTTACATTTAGGAGCTTGGATCACATTATTCTTTTGACATTGTTACGAGCATGGGGATGTCTGCCTCATCCATATACATGTCACATATTCATTGTATCTCACCCATTGATGGGAATCAACATTAATACAAAACCAAATCTATCATGTCCCGACCCAGGAAGCACCGCCTCTCCCTATATCTCTCTATGATCCCTCCCTATATCTCTCTATGATCCCAAATAGTTCCTATGATGTCCATTGGACATACGATGAGCTCCTATCCTCACACATCAGGGGGCAATCTGTTAGCCCAAAAAAATGCTCATATAGCCTACACCATGCAAAGGCATACATGTCCTAACCCTTATTGACCCCCACACCTTTGTTTAACCTATGTTTTTCTCCCAAAGGCTCAAAAAACATCAAAAAGGGCTTAAAAACCCACAAAATAGCCAAAATAGCTCACAAGGGGGCTAAAGCCATCAAAAAAGGGCTAAAAACCCTAAAAGGGCCTAAAAACCCCAAAAGGAGCTAAGAAACAGGTGGAAAGGTCTTAAAACCCTGACTAGGAGCTAAAAACCCTAAAAAGTTGAGAAAAAAAGTATAAATAGGGGTGTAGGGGTCACTATCAACACACCTACATTTCTTCCTACTGTTACTCTTCCCGCGTGAGTGCCTTGAGAAACCATCATTCTCAATCCATTCACCCCCATTCATTCCATTTTCTCCATTAAGCTAATCCTCTTGTATGTTGAGCATTGCTCCATACCACCCAGCCTTGAGGAGAGGTAGCTTCCTGAACCAGGGCATGGTGGCCCCATTTCAAACAAAGTTGGAAGGTATAAGGTCTTATGTGTAGTGTTTATTTCTTGTTTTATAGGTTATTTAGAGATGCATGCTTTGATTTATGACATTCAGTTGTAGGTTTTCCATTGATTTACCTCTAACCCTTTGTTGCAGGTTCTTCTCCAACGAGAGACTCTACCCTTTCATCCTATAGATGAAAGGGCAGGTGCTTCTGCACATAGCTAGGGCTTTTTCCCTACTACACAAGCGACCCTTCCATAATCTTTATAGATATAACTAGAATAGTGAACACAAGATGGGGCAGACGACCATTCCTTACTCATAGAAATATCAAGAATAGTGAACTCAAGAATATTTAGTTGCCCCTTCATTTTATGATATAAATAATCAGAATTTTGAACCTACTATATGTCCGCCCACCCTTCTGGTGTTGTAGATATATATAGAATAGTGAAGGGTTTTTCCTTTATTTATTATGGAAATATAAAGAAAAGTGAACCACACAAGTGTCGGCAGCCCCTTCCATTAATATAGAAATAAAAGGAATATTGAACATAGCATATGTAGGCAGACCCATCTTATATTTTATATAAATCGGCCACAAATTTTAGTACCAACGATCAGTCGGTCGCCCCTTCCAGCACCATTGTATATATAACGAGAATCATGAAAACAAGAAATATGAATATATATGAATACTATTTAATAGAGTAAGTTCGATCGACCCTTCTTTTATTGTAAATATATCAAGAAAAGTGTACACTAGGAGTGTCTTTCCATTCCCATATTATGGAAATATGAAGAACAATGAACAAAACAAGTTCACCTAACCCTTTTTTTATGATAGAAATAAAAATAATATTTAATGTACGATGTGTAGGTATATATTTATTATATTGTGTGTGTGTGTGTGTGTGTGTGTGTGAATAGAAGAAGGATCGGTCACCCCTTCCTTTATTATTGAAATATGATGACTATTACACATACAAAGGGTCGTGCAATCCTTCCTATATTGTATATATATCAAGAAGGGATAAAAAAATTTAATTTTTAGCTCTAAGGTCTTTTATTCACAATTTCAAAATCATTTCACCTTTAACGTCTTTTTCACAAGACATTTAGCATAGTGGTTCTATAGATATCCATAATCGACAATCCACCTAAGACTCACTCATTGCTTATGCGAGCCTCTCTCATAATGATCATAGCCACCTGAGGACTTGACCCCGAGACCTTCTACTTACAACTCACAATTCTCAACCACTTGAGCTAACCCATTGGGCTCTATCCAATATTAACATATCAACAACCAACCAACTATTTTTGGTTATATTTCTTAAATACTAAGGAGCTTAACACTCTTAACATACTACAAATAGTGATAGAATCCTCTTATACATAGTTGTATTTCTTCTTTAGGCATTTCTTAAACAATTTAATCTTATAGTAACTAAGCATACCCAAAATATAATACACGAGTGTAAATAATTATTATATCATGACTATAACTTCATAACCATTGTAAAGCCATATAGGCATTCCAAACCATCTAATTGTATTCATGAAACAATTCCCATCCTTTGTATTGAAGACTAAAGGTAAAGAAATAAAATCTAGACACCCTCGTGATAGCTAAAGAGATAATTTGTAAAATCCTAAAATTGTGATGTCTAAATGAGCAATGATTTCACCCTCTACGGATAGTGTTTTCCAACGTGAATTTGATAGAATCCGACAAAAAAAAAATTTGAAATTCCAAATAAAAACCATTAAAATTCCGGAATATGAATGCCCCAAGGTTTTTTAGGGCAATGAATTGATTTATGAATTCAAAATTGCAATTTAAGCAACCAAAAATCAAATTTTTAAAAAAAAAAATTCTAGTTCCAACCATAAAATCGTAGTGAAATATAGATGGTCACTTTGTTAGACTAACTTTTAACTCTGCACACTCTAATGAGTGTGGAAGGAAATGTTTATTGTGCATGTCCATGGAAGGAATCCCTCATTGATATCATTCTGTGTGATTATTGAAGGAAGTCATTTGCTCATTGCGAGAATCCCTAGTTAGGAGCTCGCAGCCAACAACCGAAGTCTCAATTACGAAGTTTTCCTTTATTTTTTCATTTTCCATTTTTTATTGTTTTACCAATACACTATGTGAATTTATAATACACTATAATCTTCAGTTGTGGACCTCTCAAATTTTCCTCTACAACTTCATTTCTCTTGTAACTAGCCACTATCATTTATGCCCATGAATTTGGGAATACCCAATTGTGCCTTGGCATATTTTTTTTATGTAGTTACAATTTTTTTTGGGTTCCCACAACACAAACTCCAGTTGGATCTTAATTCAGAAGATTCAGTGAATTTTAACCTCCAGATTTGATATTTCCCAACTATATAGTTGGATCCAATCTGAAGGGGAATTTTAATGTGATTTTAATAAAAATATCGAAGAAAAAAATTATTTGGTTTCTTAACATCAACCCTAGTCCTTACACCCTACAATCTAGCTACCTGAGCCGCGACTCCCAACTTGTGTACTAAGTTTTCCCTTTCTGCTCATCGTCGCTCAACAAAGAACTAGTGAAACTGCATCATATGGTGAAGGCCTATAATGATCTGTTATGGATTTGTATTGATTCAGGTACCTGCTCCTCAATCCAAATAACATTGATTTTTCCCTGTGATGGCATTGTCGATGCAATGTTTCTTTAGCATACTCAAGACCATTTATTTGACATGAAAAGGGAGGATTATTGTTTTTTTTGTATGATGTATGATGTAGATAATACATCAGGAAACTTATGTTAGCACCATCCCTCCTTAAAATTTAAAACTCCTCCTTTCCACGAATTAATGATGATGTGGTTCCATCCTCTTATTCCTTCATATGTACACTACATCTTAATGGGCCAATTATTCGTTTTTGTGTAAGAAATTCTTCTGAACATTTTTATTTTTATTTATGTGGAAAGATAGACATGCCAAGAAATATGTTTTTTCCCTCATATTCATATTCCAAAATCCCCACTGCGTCTCAATTTCTGAAGATCTATCAACTCCCTAAAATAGACTAAATACTCCTTGAAAGTGAACCTCCCCTTTAACTTTTTATCTGATTATGTCAGGCCTAGGTTGGAAACTATTTTAAATTTTCCTTTGTGTAAAAAAGGTGGATATCATGGATTTTCCTCTGTTGGAGTATCCATACAACCGCATGGTATAACCACCACACCTTTGGGAATATAAAAATGTGGTAGTAATCACCACTCTTGATGATATGGCCTTGTGTTTTGTTTCAAATGGTCATCAACATCTGCAGGTTTTTGTGTAACGACAAACATTACATGGTGTCAAAGAATAGGTCTCAGGTTTAATTCCCCCAAGCTAAGCTAGAGGGGGGTGTTGGAGTATCGATACAACTACATGGTATAACCGTCGCACCTTTGGGAATATAAAAATGTGGAATAATCTCCACTCTTGATGATAGGGAGTTGTGATTGGTTTCAAATGTTCATCAACATATGTAGGTTTTGGTAAAATGGAAAACCGTTACATCCTCTATCCTTTAGAGGATCATTTCTCCACTTTTTTTCACTGGACAAAGACCTCATTGCGATGAGGAAAAACCCAAGTAGTATGCCACCATAGTCAATCCTAGAGACTTCATTCTCTATTTAATTTCTTTGAATTTATTTAAATTTGAGAGAGGATTCTTCCCATACCATGTGTCCTCCCAAAATCCCTATGTTCTTCCATTTATGATTTTCCCAGAGATATGTTTCGGAATTATTTATTGGATCCTTAAAATACTGACCAAAAATTGAACCATGTGATGCAGTTTCACTAAGACACTTTTTTATATGTAGCCCTGAACCAATTTGTTGTATCTAGATTTTCTTCGTACATGCACATTAATACCATTTATATATAAAACTATCCATTTTTATATATCTTGGTTAGACAGAAGGGTAGGGAGATACTTTTTCTTGTTTACAACAATTTAATATTGCTCTAATACAGATAAAAATATCAAAATTTGTATCTCGCAACAAGTACAAAGAAATTCCATTTCTATGTATATCGCCAAAACATAATCTTAAAGCATTTAAAGAAGAGTGGTTTTTTGAGGTGCTCGAGCAAACAAATTTTTATCCAAATTTATATCTGTTTTCTTTTGATATGGGTGGGAATACCTATGGAATAGTCGCCACCACAAATGTTATCAGTGATAAAGTATTGTGTGTTCAGGCGGAGGTTGTTGAGAATAACACAAGATTTCTGCTTCAAGTTGATCTTTCAGTTTCTAATTATCATGCAGATCTTATGGAAAGGGATACAAGCAATGTCACTGTATCAAACACAAAATGGAAGTGGGTTATTCCATCATACGATCAATCAAATAGATCAGGTACAGGAAGCTCTACAGATTTGGAAAAAAATATTTTAGTTGTTTACAAAACTTGTTTGTTTCAAAAAAATCATCCTCTATGTTGCATTTGTTTAATATGTTGGGTAAGATCCAAAATATTAGTCATGAAATTCTACTAACATATATCAGAATAGCTTGTTTATATCATTTAGAAAAATATATTTCAAAATCTATCTTCAAAATGTTGAAACCTAGTCCTTAGACCATCATATAGAGGGGAGGGAAGGTTTTTTATAGATTTGAACAGAGTCAAAGGGAACAAATTAAATGTTTTCTTTTTATGAGAAAATTTTCTACATCGATATCTCTCGATGTGAAATAGCCCCTAGAAATTTGCAATATCAAAATTTGAACAAAGTACAAGTGGCTAAGCTTGATTTATCGCTTGTCACAACGTTCACAACTACACTCAGAGAGGCTATATTAATTCCCTTTGAAAACGAGACCGGATATCCTTTTTATGTTACGGATGAAGACAAAGTTCATAATCCTACCATGGAATTTATATTATAGATGGTCAACATTCAATATCTCCATAGAAGGAAATACTTGAAAATCCCAGATATATATCACTTCGTCCCAGATATTTTTTTTCGTAAGGCTCATTTGTTGCATAGTGTTGATGTTTGAGTGAACTCAGAGATGCTTGAAATTTAAAACTTTTATTGATCAATTTCAGCACATATGATTCTCATAAATCATTCACATATATATCAACCATATATAAATCTCATAAATATATCAACCACATAAATCAACTCCATAAATCATCCATATGAGAGACAAGATATACCCTAGGAAAACCCTCCAAACACGGAGGATGAAAAACTCAGAAATTCTTTCAGTATGATAGATAGATTTGCAGAGAATGGTTTACAACACATAAGCGGATTGTCGGAAGTGATATCACCATAGCAGTAGAGAAGAGAGATCCAATGTAACCCTACAAAAACAATTGTATGCAACTGTATTGAACTTGCCATGTGCCTAGCATATTAATAACAAGCCAAAAACACTAGCATGTAGAAGGAATCACATAGGAGGCTCAATAAATACACTGAGAGCACCACATAATGCATTCATAAGGAGGATCTAACTAGAACTCCCTCCATGAAAACATTAGTGCATTTCCTTTCCTCAATTAGCTTCAGCGGAATCTTCATTGTATTTAACTGAAATTGAAGTGACTTGAATTGAATATTAACTAATTCTTGATCACTTAGTTAACATACTAACTTAAGTGTCGTCGGTGCTTCACTCTTAGTTCCATCCATGCACAATTTCTATTATTAACTTTTCTTGGATCTCTTTAGTTAATTTATGCATGTTGATTTATTAACATTGAGCTCTTCTTTACTTAACTGATTACATTGATTAATAGTTCAACAGATGATTTCACTAAGACATTGATTGAGGCATTCATATTTTACTGAATATTTATAACTTGATTTCACTCAGATATTTGCATGGGTAATTTGAATTCTCTTTCTCTATGATTTATCTCATTATCATTAAATAATTAATGCATGGTCCATGTGTGTATTATTTATCCATCTTATCATATCATACTCAAAATAATTATTCCATACGTATTGATCATCATATATATTACATCGAACCATATAGTCATGTGCTAAAGTAATTCACTTTAGGGGTAGCTAAGCCTTAAAGGATACTTATAGCACTCAGTGACCATGACTAGCAATATATCACATACTATAACCACCTCAACAAATGGAGGCGCACAGTCTTGATACAACACAAGACCTTAATATTAATACAACACAAGATCATATCCACAATTGGAGATCGATTCTCATAGGGTACCATCTATGAGAATCATTGACTTGATCCAACACAAGTCTGCAGTCTTGATACAACACAAGACCAATCTCGATATTACGCACAAGAATGATCTTGATATTACTCACAAGCTCTACAATACAATATCACCACCTCAATCATATGAGGATACTTATGAATTGATACAACACAATTTCTTGAATTGATACCACACAAGTCTTGGAGAATGGCTCCTGATGTTGTACAATCACACATAGAGATGATCTAACGACCATAATTTAGAAATTGGCCAAACAACAAAATATTTCCAACATGGAAATTGATAACTCTACCTTCATTGATCAAGTTATGAAATCAAGGGGAAAATGTATTTATGTGACAAACCATCCCACCCTGAGAAGGGAAACGCTCTGTCATCTCAGTGGAAGGTATAAATTAATTTTTTTACCAGTTTAAATTGGTGTTTGTTATTAACTTCATTGGTAATTCAAAATTTTCAAAATATTTTATTTATTCAGATGCAAAGTCTCACCAATGAATGCGTTGATATTTTTTAAGTTAAAAGAAAGGATAGTCTTAAAGTCAAGATGACTCTCATCTTGATATCTGACGAATTCTGGAACAAATGGTGGAATGCTTTCAAGATTTATAAAAATGGTTATTTGGCATGTTCACGTAAGAGTATTGTGCAATATAATTTTGTGCATAATAAAATAAATAAATACACTTCAAAAAATTTTAGACCATTACGCAACCTAGATGAAGGACAATTACATATATTAGAAGATAAAATACTAGAAGGATCTATTTGGTTATCCATGGAATTTGATCGCTCTTCTTGATATGAAACATTGGCATAGTATTGTAGGCGGATTTAAGATGAAAGGGATTCGAAAAATATCATGCGTAATTATTATATACAAGTCGATAAAGAGTTCTATACTTCTCACAATGTACCTGACATAGATGTAGCGGTGGTCTACAAAATTGACCCAAATCATTTCTAGCAATTGCGCTGTATTTTATGTCTAGAGAAGTCAAAAAAATATCAGCCAAGCAGAAAAAGGAAGAGAAATATGAATATGAGCCTAAAATTCCTACGGCTGCCAAAAATATTTTGGATCTCTATATTCAGAAAAGGGAGAAAATTATGGTAGATGGATCTACCCAATATGTGTCATGCTTTGTTTGTCAATGTTTTTTTCCATTTCCTTTATCCCTAACATTGAATGGCATCATATTTATTCAACCTAAACTTTGTTATGACCTTGTTATTGTTGATACAAGTAATTGTCTTCATGAGTGGATGGAAGGTGATTTTCTTGATTTGTTGATTTATCTTGATTTGAATGTTCAAAAATTCACCCTAATATTTTTATTTGATGGCATCCTGTCATATTTCATTAGTAGAGCATTCACTCAATTATCGAATAAATCGAAAAGGCCTCACGAAGAGTACCCATTCTATGGTGTTTATAGAAATTACTCAAAATGTTGTTATGCAGGGTTCTTTGTTATACATTGTTGGAGAATTGGACGTGTAGGAGACAACGTCTCCATTTTAGAGATGGGTATGCACCGGAAGGATGATTATGATCCAATTAGTGATATTTTGTATTTGATGGGATCAAAATCGGATCCTTGAAATTATATTTTTGGGAAGGAACGAATTTCAACGTTCTAGGATCACATTGTGGACATGTTTGCTTCTTCTGAGGGCACAGTTGTTCTTTCATTATATGTCGGATGTATATTTTTGCGTTCAATGAGATACTTTGATAAGAAAACGATTGTCTCAGACATGGAGACAATTCAGCAAGAGAATTTCATGAACGCATATTATGAATTCCTTTGTCAACAAAATGATATTTAAATTATGCTGATATTTTTTGGAAAATTAACTCCCAATTATCTTTTTCCTATTTCCTTTTAATTCTTACAATGTTTTTAATATGTTTAACCAAATGTAAAGTTTGTTGACACGTATGCAACAGAACAATAATCAGTTAATAATTCAAATCAAGGTCAAAAAAATTTTGCATATGCAGAATCTCTCCAAATTTCAAGTTCGCAATATCAAGATAAGGAATTTGGAAAGGAAAAGGAAGGTAGTTGTATATGATTAGAGAAATAATACTTTAGAGTTCATCGATCATATTGTGTATCTTGCTTGGCTTAGGATTTTGATCTTTACTTTTATTGTTGTTATTTTTTGGTTATTTATATATAGGGATTAGTGAGAAGACAAAGAGACATGAAAATGAAGTAATAAGCAAGTCTAAAATAGAAGTTGGATCCACTTTTGTTCCTCGACCATCCATAGGTGAGAAAGCTAATGATTATTTCTACGTGCATTAGAAATTGTAAAGAATTTATAATGTTAAATGACTCCATTTTTGTCTCTTTGTATGGCCTTGGATACTTTCTAGGTGCATATTCAAATAAAAAAGAGGGATTCTTGATATTATAATTGGAGGATTTTTTCTTTACTCTAACATCCTCCAAATCAGGGTCCACCAGGACAAAAGAAATGCATATAAGCTTAGACCAGGATAATAGCCCTACTTTTAAACACAAAACAAAAATATATTAACTGCAAGAAAATGTATTCCAATTCTTGGAGTTATGTGTGGGAAGATTCCATATGGGAATATGGTCAACCAAAAGAGAAAGTGATGGACTTCCCTTGATTTATAAATTTCTTGGTAAAAGAAAAAAAAATTATGGATAAATTGAAGTTTGTTGGTTCGTTAATAAATGTGATAGAGATAATGCTTCAAGGAAAATATGTCAAAATTTCGGAAATATTTTGGAGTACTGTGTATGGAAAAGGTTTCTTTGAGATGAACAGGGTGATGCTTGTTTTGAATGGAGAGGATCAACAAGGGAATCCTTTGGAGTATTGATCTGGTATCAAGATTATGGTAGTATCTTAAAAAAATAAAATCTACATTTGATATAAGGAACTTTGTCTCCTATTTTAGGGATAAAAGAGCTGTGTAACACGAAACTTTAAATAGTTTAATATAATTTTCTAAGCTAACGTTAGTGACCCTTTTTTTGGTGTTTGACTTTTATATTTGTAATGTATTGGTAATTTCTTGTGCCTTTAATTTTTTTTGAAAACTAATCCTTGGATTATGGTTCCATAGTTAATATAAATATTGTATACAGAATATGAACTTGAAGAGTCACGTAGGAAACCGAAAGGGTTGGTTGGAAGGTGAAACTCAACCACCAAATCGATGTATAAATAATTTTTTTTGGAAATGGAATATATGAATCGGGATTTATTTAGTCTTACAGTGGTATCAGAGAGATACCTTCCATAACTCCTGCTATTACGTTTCAGTCCTAGCATCCTACCTACCTGCCATTCCATTGCCAGAATGTTGGCCCATTAATGTGTATTCCCTCTACACATAATTGAACATTTATTCCTAGTGTTTCTCCTCCATTCATGTTGGTTTCTCATCACCTACCAGTCGCATGTCTACACTCCACCATCTTGAGCACATTCATTGTGTGCATTATAATATTCATGCCTACATTTGAGGTATGAGAATGCATGTTTCCTCAATTGGTTGCATGATATCTGACTGCCTAAATGGTTATATGGTTAACCCTAAGTTTGTATAAGGAGACACACTTCTCTTATTCACCATCTTGATTTCTCATACTTCGTGCTCTCACCCTTCATCATTCCTTTGTGTGTTCACTCTATTGCCATCGAGTTTGTATCTACGTAATACTCACATGTTCAAATATAGTTTTATGTGTGAGAGTCAACTCTTATATCTCATGACGGCATCCACATTCTGCCTTTGTGAATGTATTGATATGCACTCATCACGTTTTCTCATATGCTGCAACTTATCCTAGAGGTTCGCGAGTCATCTTTTTACTCACACTTGTGTCGAATTGAAGTATATTTTTTATGAAATGACTTGGGTGTTGAACAACATGGCATTGATTCAACTGATTGAGGGATTTGCAAAGAAAAAATAGAACCTATGGAAGGATCATACCTATTCATTGGTGTGAAGAACTGAAGCTGAGATATGAAGTTGTGAGTTCCCTAAAGGTCAGTGACTATTGGTGGAAGAATCACATTCTTTCCTAAGTGTGTGGAGGTAAAACGTTTATATTATATTTACCTGTGGCTATTGGGAATTCAAAAACCCTATTTCTTTACCTAATTCTTAAACATGGAATGTTTTCATAATATGACTAATGTATGAGCTTGGGATTATTATATGGTGTTCCCATGGCTTATGTATGAACTTGTAAAGCATGGGAATGAGTTATGATCGATGTATGTTGTGAATGTTGTATTGAAGTTGTGCAAATATATTCATATGTATGGATAAAGTTGAGTGTACTCATTATATAAGAAATGGATGATAAGTTGTTGTAATAGGTAATATGTATTTGATGTCGTGACTGATATAACTGTTGACACTTTAAGAAAGTATATGTTGCATGTAATGTTTCACCTCTCTGAAGCGATTTTTACATTAAATATTGTTGTGAGTGTTTGAAACTGCTCACATTCACCTAAATAGTGAAGTTGCATATCAGGCCTTTGAGGACCGTGGAAGCTGAGAATATTGTTGCATTGTTGGTGTTGTTAACATTAATTTGGTGAATACATAACCCTCTTATATTCAACTGCAAGGTATATACATTATGGATAGTTCTCTATATATACATAGAGATTTGTTGGTGTAAAAGAATCCTGATACTTCCTATGCAATTGGAAGAATTGCTACTTTACAACCATTTCGTTGGTACTGTGACTTGCACAAATATGCTGCAAGATTTTTTTGTAATCAGATTGATATTGTGGTTATTTGAAAAAAGTGTAAATGTGTTCTTAGAATCTTGTAAGAAACAAGGATAATGAATGTAATATCCCTCTGGAGCTACTTATATAGTGTTGCGGAAGTATTTTAAGCAATTGTAGAAATATTTGTAATAGGTTCCAAAATTGTGTAATAGGTTGCAGAATCTTGTAACTTGTAAAGGAGCAAGAACACAAGCATGTATCCTATATTTTTTCAAAGAATTTTGTAAGTTACAGGTTCCATATTGAAGATGCACTCTTTAGAATCTATTGTTGGTTGTGTCCTTACTGAAAAGGACACATATCAAAAATGGTCCAAAAGGATAAAATAAACCTTCATCCATAATGACCTTTGGGACAGGATTTGTGAAGGAAAAACTATTCAGACAGAATCAGATGCAATCGTGATCTCTGAACCAAAACCTCCTACCTAAGGGAAAGAACTTGCTATTTGGAAGTATAGAGACAAGAATTCCTTAGCTATGATCACTGCCACTATCAGTGAAGATGTGAGCCAACATGTTTTTCCTGCAAAATCATGTTTTGAAGAATTAAAAGCATTAAAAGACTTGTATGGCTCACATTATGAGATGGAGATAATTCAATTAATCTTAAAATTGTTCAATTTGGAATTAAAATATAATGATCTTATGTTGGTTGCATTTGATATCATAGCAATCATGCATAAGATCCAGGCATCGGGTATGAAACCTGGACTTCCACTTGTATCATGTTTAAATTCATTGTATTCAACACACTCCAACTACCTTGAATCCTTGTAAGGAAGCAACAACTTCAAAGACCTCACTTTTGACACCCTGGTAGAAAATATTACAAACAAAGAGAAAACGTTTGGAAAGAAAGCAAGAGAGCCTACTGGAGAATCCCTTTGCTTTGTTTAGAAAGAAAAGAATCATCCCAAATACCCTTCCAAGGAATATAGCAGCATAACAGCACAAGGAAGAGGAAATTTCATAGGCAGAGGGGGTAGAAACAACTCAAGTAAAAGATCATATATGAAGTGCAAGCACTATGGAAAGAATAGACATGAATCATATTAGTGTTGGGATTCTTAGGAGTCCATCAAAGGAAGACACAAACAAAATAAAGAAGACAAGAATAAGAATCAAGAGGTTGTTAAAGCCGCTGATTTAGATCATTATATAGTTGCACACTGTAATCTTGGTATTAATGAAATAACTTCTCTTTCATCTTACAAATATTGTTAACTACTTGATACTAGTGCACCTTCTCATAAGACTTTTAGAAATATTTTTTTGAAGAACTAGATGACATTGAAAATGGAATAGTGTATGTTGTAGGGAAATCTAACCTCAAACCAAGCGAAGTTGGTTCAATCAGGCTTAAGCTACCTTGTTTGCCTAATTTTGTGTTAAAGAATGTTCTCTATATTATAGAGTTGCATTGAAGCTTGTTGTCCTTGGTGCATATTCAACAACAATTCCATTCCATACACATGTTTTATGGAATTTTAGAGATAAGGAAGTCCTCTATAACAAGGTCATCATGACCAGGTATGAAGATGGAAAGATGCTAAAGTTGAAGGATTGTCTTGCAACAATTTAAAAATTTTCCTATATATATCAGCTTGAAGAAGGTAATATGGAATCCAGTGTATTGTGGCATGCAATATATGGTCACTTGAATAATAATAGTGTTCATTTGTTAATAAATAATTTTGTATATGGTTTTTTCTACTATTCCTAAACAGAGAAACAAATGTGATGCATGCTTTCTAGGCAAACATAGTAACCATAATTTTCAGGAGTCAAAATTCAGAGCATGTAGAAAGTTAGAACTGGTTCATTCTGACTTAACTGATTCATTCTGACTTATGTGGCCCCATGCCAATTCTTTATTTGAATGATAATAAGTACCTCGTGACCATTTTTAATGATTATTCAATAAAGTGTTGGTCATTTTTTTGAAGACAAGGTCTAAAGAATTTCAAACATTCAAGAACTTTCATGTATGGATAGAGAATCAAGCACAAGCACGTATTGGTACATTTCGTTTAGATAATAATAAAGAATATACATCTAATGCATTTGAAGATTATCTTTCCAAACATGGGATTACACATCAAACTTCAGTTCCTTCTAATCCTCAACAAAATGGTGTAGTAGAAAGGATTAATAGAACATTAATGAATATGGAAAGATCAATGATTCATTTTCAAGAATTTGTAACTGATGTTTTGGGGTGATGCAGTAGTATCTGCATAATATTTTAGAAATAGAATTCCATCTCATGTTATTGAATACAAGACTCCACATGAATTGTGGTTTGGCCACCTTCCTTTGGTTACGCGTCTCAAAAAATTTGGTTCCACCTGTTATTCCTTGATACCAAAGGAACAAAGAAACAAACTTGGTGAAAGAAGTATAAGATGTATTTTAATGGGGTATTCAGAAAATTCCAGGTCATATCATCTTTAATATGAGGTAAACAAGAAATTCGTTGTTTCCAAAGATCTCATTTTTCTCAAAACTAATAAAAATGACAAGTCTATTAAAAGGGAGCTTGATCGTCTCGAGAAGTTCGCTCATCTAAAGATATATTATGAATTTGATAATGAAATTCCAAACCTTGAATGGGGAATCCCAATATTGCATCAGGATTAATATTTGGAATTTCCTTTTGAAGCACCAACACCCCTTCATGAAGAAATTCATAAAGAAGAAGTTCCCACCACTTCACCTGAACTAGATGATGTTATTGATAGGATTGGAATATTGAACCTTGAAGATAATGAAGCACCTCCAGCTGATCAAGCTAGACCATCATAGAAGATTCCAAAATGGGCCATAAAGACACTTCAAAGTGTCCATCCATGTGAAGTTGGAAAGATAGGAACAAGAAAATCAGCAAGAGAAGATGATGGAGGAGAAGCATAAAACCTAGGTGATGAAATGGATGTCTCATTTGATTGTAATTGAATTTATCTACTAACTTTGAACCAAATTCCTTTATATAAGATGCTAAATGTAATGAATGGAAATAGGTTATGCAAATTGAATATGATGCACTCATGAAGAGTGGAACCTGGAAACTAGTTGACCCTCCAAATGGAACCAAACCAATTGGTTGCAAGTGGGTATATAAGAAAAAATACAAATCAGATGGCTCACATGACAAACACAAAGAAAGGCTTGTGGTGGAAGGTTATGCACAAAAAGAAGGATTTTACTATGAAGAGGCATTCTCTCCCACGACATAATGAGCTACCATCCACACTTTTCTCTCCATGGAAGCACAAAATGGATCGAAAGTCCACCAAACAGATGTAAAAATTGCTTTCTTGAATGGACACTTGAAAGAAAATGTATTCATTTCTCAACCAGAAGGTTTTTTTGTGAAGGGACAACAAAACAAGGTATGCAATCTTGTTAAATTCTTGTATGGCTTAAAACAAGCACTGTGATCATGGTATGAAAAACTAACCAAACATCTTCTAAAGCTAAATTTCAAGCATTATAGTCTTGATGATGCAACTTTGTTTTTGAAGAAAGTTGGAAGATCTATTGTATTTCTTTGAATATATGTATATGACCTGTTGATGACAGGAAACAATGAATATTATATAGCATCCATAAAGAAATATTTGAAAAAATATTTTGAAATGACTTATTTGGGACATCTTCATTATTACTTAGGAATTGAAGTGACCCAAAATCCTAAGTACATATTCATATATCATAAAAAATATGTTGGAGAATAGTTGAACAGATTTTGCATGACAAAATTCAACCCTATCTCAAGTCCAACAAAACAAAAGTTGAAGCTCACATCAAGCGTAGGAAAAGAATTTGAGGATGCAAAAAAGTACCGACAACTTATAGGAATCCTTATCTACCTTACCACTACTATACCAGATATTTGCTATGTTGTTGGCATTCTTTATTGATACATGCACAAACCTTGTGAAGGAAATTGGTCTATAGCAAAAGAGTTCTAACATAATGGAAGGGGACTCAAGTACTAACATGGAAGACTTCAAATTCATTGGGTACATTGATTCAGACTTCGATGGTGATAAAGAGATAAGATTATCCACTTCTGGAAATACAATGAGTCTTTGGTCAACTTCTATTTCCTATAGATCACGTAAACAGACAATTCCAGCAGATTCAACAATAGAAGAAGAATATATGGTAGCTACAGAAGAAACAAAGGAAATTGTATGGCTTAGGAAGATATTTGAATATTTGTAGGAGAATCAAGAAAATTCCACTCCCTTACTAATTGAAAACACTTCTACAATCAAGTTGGACAAGAATCCCATATTCCATTATCGAACCAAGCACGTAAACAAAAAGTACCACTTGATTCAACATCATGTAGAGGCCAAGAAAATTCATCTACGACATTGTCCCATAAATGAGAAAATTTTCGACATCTTCACCAAAGCACTTGGACGAGAAAATTTTGAAATATTTAAAACCATGCTCGGACTCACAAAGACCCCTTTAAATTAAGAGGGGGAATGTTGGAAACCTAATCCTCATATTATGGTTCCATATTTAATGTAAATATTGTATATAGAATATTAACATGAAGAGTCATGTAGGAAACCGAAAGGGTTGGTTGGAAGGTGAAACTCAATCACCAAATCAATGTATAAATAAATGTTTTGGCGATGGAATATATGAATCAGGAGTTAATTAGTCTTACATATTTGGATACTTATTTAAATTTTTTCTTAATATTGTAGTTATATTTTTAGTTATGGTATTTTTAACAGGTGCAAACTTGTGAGGCCCTCATCTACCCTGTTGGACCAATAAACTAGGCCAATATTATAGATATATATTATGGTCAACCTGGATATAGTAGTTACATATAGTATCCCGGGAACGTTTGGACCTTATTGTTAGATTTTCTTAAGATCTGATTAGATTATCTAGGATCTTTATCTGAAAGAATAACAAGTACAGAAAAATACATAAGATATAAAAGATACGCAAGACACAGATTTTCATCAGGGAAACCATAAAGGATAAAACCTTACAAACTTCTTTAGAATAGTAAGATGATCAAAAGTAGTAATAATAAATGTTCAGCAGCTATGTTTTTCTCCTCCTCTGAATGTCTCTCTCTCTCCCACGCATCTTAGAGAGGTGTAAGGTGTGTATAAATGAGGGAGAGCGCATCCCTATTTATACCATTTCAAGTCACTAACCAAATATAAGACTTGAGCCTACATGTCATCTCACATGGGGCCCACTTCTCCTAGAGAGACCACAATTACATATTACATGATGTTACACTGGGAACTATTGCCCCGACTTACAACGGAGGTTGTACCTCAAGGTCTAGACACAATTTAGACATCCCGTAAAGGGGTGAAACACATCCTCAATGGGGGTACAACAACATACAATGATAATATACATCAAAATATCTTCCAAAGTTCAATTACATCAACACTCCCTCTTAACTAGGAAGGTATTCTCTCTCTACAAAGTCATCAACACATCTGGTCAAGTCTTTATCACATCATCATCATCAAGGAGTCATAGAGTTTTCATCATAGCTATTCCATCATCTTTTATAATTTGATCATCATCCCAGACTATTTGTCATTAGAATTTTCTACAGTGCCAACCCTTTTTCATGTTGGATGTAGTCCTAGCCCTCTGTTAGGTCTTCATCATATATGCGAGCAAGCCATCAAGTAGGTACATATCAGGACTTATTATATGCCTCTTGAAAAACCTGCAAGATATCCCAGGACTTATTATATGCCACTACAAAACTTGAAGGAGCATCCAAGGACTGATTACATGACTTGCAACACTTATGTACCCTACTATTACCTCATCATCTTCATATCATCTCATTGTCACTAGGAGCATAGCCTAGATACACATAACATGGCACTTACATCAATGACCATGAGAGCCCAACCCTGCCACCATGTCAGAAAGGCTCCCAGCACTTACATCAACGACTATGGGAGGCCAAGCCTGCCACCATGTCAGAAAGGCTCAGCACTTACATCAATGACCATGGGAGGCCCAGCCTGCCACCATGTCAAAAAGGCTCTCAACACTTACATCAACAACCATGGGAGGCCCATCTTGCCACCATGTCGGAAAGGCTTAGCACTTACATCAACAACTATGGGAGGCCCAGCTTTCCATCATATCAGAAAGGCTCTCCGCACTTACATCAACAACCATGGGAGGCCCATCCTACCACCATGTCGGAAAGGCTCAGCACTTACATCAACGACCATGGGAGGCCCAACTTGCCACTATGTCGGAAAGGCTCTCAACACTTACATCAACAACCATGGGAGGCCCATCCTACCACCATGTCAGAAAGGATCGGCACTTACATCAATGACCATGGGAGGCCCAGCCAACCACCATGTGGGAAAGGCTCTCATGTGTATCTGCATCTTCTAGACTCATCACTTCCCCTTAGAAGGAACCTCGATCTGAAGTACACCATGCTTCTCTTTGAAGTATTCAAATTTCACTCTAGCCATTTCTAGCATAGAAACACATCAGGACTGATTATGTCCAAGGATAACATGTGAGCTTCTCTAGGACAGATTACATCCGAGGATAACCTATAGGACTGATTACGTCTAAGCAACCTATGATATTCGCTAGGATTTTATGTTCAGACAACCTATCTCACCGACTATGCTAAAACTCATCACTCCCTCTTTCGAGAGATCTTGATCTGGATCACATACTAGAGCTTCACTCCTCCTCTCTGCATCATAAAAAAAATGCAAGTCATATCAATCAAATCAAATAGTATCTTTCAAAAGAAACATACTACCTTACAAATAGTCGAGCAAGTGGCAACATATTTTGCCTCGACTGTACTCAGTGCCACATAGGACTTATTCCTACTAAACCAAGATATCACTCTTGATACCATACTGAAGTAGCACCCCGAAGTGCTCTTCCTATCAATGGCACTGCCTTCCCAATATGAATCCACATAACCTTCCAGGTTAATCTTCTGATTCACATCATACTTGAGCCCATAATCAATTGTACCCTTTAGGTACCTCAGAATATGATTTGCATCAATTAGGTGAACATGTCTCATATCCGTTAGGAACTGGCTCAATGTGTTCACAACAAAGCAAATATATGGTCTTGTATTCGTCAAGTACATCAAGGATCCAATCATCTGATGATACATCATGGCAGCAATCGACTCTGGTGAAGCATCACTTAATAGCTTCAGGTTCGATGCCATAGCTATGGCCATGGCCTTGTAGTCCATCATCTTGAACCTCTTCAGGATCCCCACTGCATACTTCCCTTATCCAATGGAGATTCCATCTGCACTCTGCCACACCTCTATGCTTAGAAAGTAGTGCATCATACCCAATTCCTTCATCTTGAACTCAGCAGCAAGCTTCATATTCATGTCAACAATCAACCCATCCTCACTTGTCACAAATAGGTGTTCTACATATAGTAGAATTATCACTAGGTTCCCTTCCTCAACCTCGTAGTAAAGTTTGGAATCTGCTTTACTCTTGGTAAATCCCAAAATAGTCAGGAAGTTGTCAATCCTGTCGTACCATGTCAAACCTGAGAATCTTTTGTAGTCACTCCCTCTGAAGCGGAGCATTATTCTCCCTCTTCCTTTTGTACTCTATGTATTTAAACATTATATAATGGAGTGACAAGTAATTTCCTCTACTACTAATATTCTATGTATCCATCTAGGGTCACTAGATACCAAGATCCTCTATCTTGAACTTTGTTGAAAATTTATTCTCGGACCCATCTGTGAGCTTGTCGTCCTCTATAGTATTTCATATTCAATCTTGTAGAAAATATTAAGATCTTCATCACTCTAGGTGATCTTCAATCTCCTTATGTAACTGTATGTTCCATCCCATGGGTGCCTTCTGAGCTCATACAAGGCCTTCTTTAATTTGCACACATGAGTCTTTCTGTCATGTGTCTCAACTCCCAGTGGATGCTCTACACATACTTCCTCCTTGACTACATCTTTCAAGAATGTTATCTTGATGTCAGTTGATGCATCTCCCATCTCATACCTGTACGTATGGATATAACGGAAGTGTACCACATCACTGGTGCAAATGTCTCTTCATAGTATGTGCCTTCTTTCTATGAGAAGCCTCATGCTACGAATATTTCCTTGTATCCCATGATGCTTCCATATATTGCATGCTGGGTCTTGTAGATCCATATGGAAGACACTACGGACTTCCCTTCAGGTCTCGACACCGCATCCTAGACAGCATTCTTCTTGAACTGGTACTCTTTGATCATTATCTCCTTTCATTTCTTCTTGGCTACTTCTTCATAGCTAAAAGGTTATGCATCAATGATCTTGATCAACAGTTTCACATAACTAGAGTGTTTCTAAGGCCTCTTGCTTTCTTTGGAAGTCTTGTCATACTATTCTTCATCTTGTATTATTTCTCATTCCCAAGGTGGTTTTCATCTCTCGAGGTGGATCAACCATTCTCTTTATATTCTTCTGAATATATTTCTTTTGTCATGGTGTTTTTGACCCGGGAAGCTTCAAGTTCCTCTTCTGAACTGTCATTNAGTTGCATGATTAGAAACATATCATAATTTCCAAAACATATTAATAGTGACAAATATATGTCACATAGCCATGCAACTATTTTAGCCAATGCTACAACATTTATCCATATCATATATACATATAGTAACTTCTAGATGCATTCTACCCTAATCTTATTAAGAGTGTGTACTAAACCTAATATGTCAGCAAAGAGGTTTCAATCTAGATAAGTAGTAATGGAATGTTGCACACCATCATTGACTTCTTACCCATTATGTGCAATTCAGTAGTATGAATTCAAAATACTCAAACATCAACTGAATATAAACAAATGTATAACTAAACAATCTCATGAAATGACAATTGAATACTTATCTTTATTTGTTTCGTGGGTAGACTCCTTCTTGATCCTTCAACTTCATCATCTTGTTCATTCATAACAGCATCATTTCTTATGCTAATATGGATAAGAGGTTCTTCAAGAATTGAGTCCTTCATATTCATCATAGCTTGAGGGATCTTCTTTGAATCATGAGAGCTTGATCTTTAGTTGCTCCCATATTCTATTCTCTTATTATGAGTCGATATTCTTCTTGTGTGCACTCTTCCCGTATTCTATTGAAGGTAATCACTTCCTTCTGGCACACATTCCTCGAATGAATGAATCCCATGATCTTGGGAGGCCATTCAAGGTGGTTATAAAAATCTCTTATTCTTCTTCAATTGCTTCGTCATAGAATCGAACATTTCCTTTTGGTTTCTTCAAGGATGACACATGAGGGATGAGATTATCTTTAATAGAATCTGCAATGATTCTCTTGGCTTTAGCCTTATCCTCATCTCCCTCTAGCTCTTAGAACTTCCTTACTGAAATACTGATCCAAGTCAATTTCTTCAAGTATCATGGAGGTCCTATACTTCCATACTTGGAAGTTTCCAGCTTCACCAAGCTTGACATCAATCTAGCTATGATTAGTCATTTTGAAATGAGAACCTCAAATGTAAATAGAAAAAATTTAGATCTTACCGATCCGAGGTGTCTATCCTGGTTTCAATGCTGGTTGATCTAGGGTTTGTCAGAGAAACCCTAATTTTCAAAACTTGGAATTTAAACCTTCTGATTGGATAGAAATATGGACCTCTTCAAGGTGAGATGTCCAATGTACTCCTTTTCTGAAAACAGTGGAGGGAATCTCCCAGAACAGGAAGCCGTAGTTTTCCAATTTCTTATGCAGAAATTACTGATATTGATTATGATGTATCTCCGACGGTTCAACTGCTTACATTATGAAACTTCTCACTAAGATATCCTGATATGTCCTATTTCCAACCCCATATGTTATAGTAGAAGTGGATTCTCCAAGTGGGACTTATGCTGATTTTCCCAAGGTTATTGTTTTGGGTACTATTCATCATAAAAAACTTGTATGTACCACCACATGTCATTGTTTCATATTCTGGTCCTAAAAATCATACCACATAAACCACATCTAGTGCCCTACCTGCAACATTTTGCAAAATTTCATTTGGACCTTCCAAGCCATAGATATAGAAAATATCCCTAGGTCACATGTTTATGACTGTATTCTGGAGGAGGCTAGAACCCTTATTTGGAGGAACCATGTCTCTCGAAATATAGTGAATCTAAGGCTGAAACTTTTACATAGTGTACAGCAAGAATTTGTCTTTGGCCTGTAAAAGTTTCGGATTTTGATCCTTCTCCAATATTTATTTATAGCGAAATTTCTAGGATAATTAAATTCAGTCTTCTAGGGTTTTCAAGCATGAAACCCTAATTTCCATTTGTTTCCATTGCAACTGTACTTCGATTGTAGATTGAAAATTATCTGATTCAAAAATTGATACCAACAATAGATGCACCCTAGTGAGGTGAGTTATCCTAGCCCTCTTTTCTTGATGATATGTGGAGAGAACACCTTGAACTAGGAAGCCCTAGTTCCTGGAACTGCACAGTGCCTTCTTTTATAGAGGCTCTGATACCATTTTAGATTTTCTTAAGATCTGATTAGATTATATAGGATGTTTATATGAAAGAATAACAAGTACAAAAAAATGCATAATATATAAAAGATACACAAGACACAAATATTTTAATTGGGGAAACCATAAAGGAGAAAAACCCAAAAAACTTCTTTAGAATAGTAAGATTATCAAAAGCAGTAATAAGAAATTTTTAACAGCTATATTTATCTCCTCCTTTAACTATCTCTCTCTCTCATGCACCTTAGAGAGGTGTAAGGCGTGTATAAATGAGGGAGAGTGCATCCATGTTTATACCATTTCAAGTCACTGACCAAATATAAGACTCGAGTCTACATGTCATCTCACATGGGTCCCATTTCTCCTAGAGAGACCACAATTACATATTACATGATGTTACATTGGGGACTATTGCCTCGACTTAAAAAGGAGGTTGTACCTCAAGGTCTAGACATAATTTAGACATCCTGTAAAGGGGTAACACACATCCCCAATTGGGTTAAAACAACATATAATGATAATATACATCATAATATCTTCTGAAGTTACAATTACATCAACACTTATAGTCATGATATTTGTAAAATTCACACACTGAATATTTTCCTGTGCCTAAATTGTTTCCTTGCATGTGATGGTACATATATAATTTTTTTAATACAATAGGTAAACGATATTTTTTTTGTAGCATCTACATTTTTCTATAGCTCTCCCAAGAAATTTGCGGCATCTACATTTTTCCTTAAAATTGTCAATGTTGTCTGAATCTGGCTAGACAAATATGATGTGAATGCAAAGCCTTATTCCATCTAAGAAAAATTTGGCCAACAGCATCACTTCCATAAGAAATATATGCATCTCAATTGAATCACATCCCAAATATTCTTACCTACCTTCAAAATGATCCTTTTATCCCCAGAAAGAGCCCCTTTCCAATGTATAGGAGAAATAGAGCATTGTAGCTGACTATACTTCACACCCAAAATGTTTTGGCTCTTAGACTATCTACTTGTTGATTTGAAAGTTCCTCCCCAATGTACCTTTGGAAGCAACATATGGTGTGCATGTAGTAGCCTATAGTTGTTGTGTGAGGGAATACTAGTGAGCCTTTTAGAAGCAATTTGATTGTCCTTTAGTAAAGTAAAAGAGGGTGCATGCATGCATCATTTATGGAGTTCTCCCTTTGTAACCATTTTAATATTTAAAATAGAAGTTATATTTATGTAAGATTACTTATTTTTAGAGTATTTTCTATTCTGGTGTGACTATGACAAATAGGACACTTAAAGGAGATGTTTTCCATGACTTCACCATTATTGCACTGGGTGAATTTTCCGAGGACAAGTTAGTGATTGGTTTCCCTATACGTATCACATGGATGATGATTGCACTTTCTAGGTACAATAGTGAATAGGGAACACTTGCAGTGGTACAAGCTACTCTCAGTGTAATTTTGGTCTTCTCTCCCATTTTCATAAGCTCACTTCCATTTGTAGTCAAGCATGATGCCTGATTTTTTACATGTCCTTGGTTTTGTCTCATATCCAAACAGAAGGAGATATATCATGCTCATGATGAAATAACAAGGTGGTTACATTGGCTATTTGATTTTTTACCTATCATTAGTTATTTCCTCTATTAGAGTAGGATAGAAGGATACGCTCAACTTTATGAGGATTAGGTTTCATTTTATGCTCCCTTTGTCATTTTCCTTGTGCATTTTTATCTGAAGTCATTTTGAGAAGTTTTGAACAAGACCTAAATGGATGGTTATGTTGGATTTGAGGATGATAGTGTGGACCTATATTTCCACATGTTGTCTCACTTTTTATTTAAATTTATCAGGTACAAAAGAAATATGGCATTATCTTGCACCTTCCTAGAAGAGGGCTAGTAGCCATCTGGAGCCAGGTGTTGCCCCTCAAAATTCATTGATATTTTGAGATCTCTAGAGGCATTCTAGAAGAACTATTAAGGAGGATATTACAGGTCTGAAAGCATAGAATGTTGTTTCCATTTCTAGACCTAGTATGGAAACTATAAAGGAGTTATTCTTAGAATTTCACTGGGCATACATTGCAAGAAATTTTTTTGCAAAGTTGTTAGATTAAAGATGAGAACCTGCAGAACATGATTCAGAGGCATATGAATGAATGCATTCTGCAGAATTTTAATAATACATTATTTAGAGGAAATCGAATGAATACATTTTGTAGGGATATGTATACTTCTCTTGCTTCTGCAATCCATTAAAGAGAATTTGAGGTAAAAAATGGGCCTCAAAAGGACCAAAATGTACTATAAAAATCAACCAATTACACTCTAGTATATGACATCATCCCCCATGGTTGAGGTGGCATTGCATGAGTTAAAAATGTTTATTTGTCACATTTTCTATGGTGGATGAAAGCCCATAGTTAACCAAGGTAGTGGTACAAGTACTTTTAAGTCATGAAGTAAAGTACTCACAACAAAAGTCATTTC